>WYDI02028504.1:0-11532 GCA_009867235.2 Psittacus erithacus
AAGAAGTCATTAAGAACCTCAGCCTTCTCCAAATCCAGGGTAACCAGTTCTCCTGATAACTTCCGAAGGGGGCCTACATTGTCTCTAGCCTGTCTTTTATTCACAAGGTACCTATATTATCCCTTCCTGTTATCCTTCACATCCCTAGACAAGTGTAATTCTAACTGGGCCTTAGCTTTCCTAACCTGGTCCCTAGCTTATTGGACAACATCTCTGTGTTCTTCCCAGGCCGCCTGTCCTTGTTTCCACCTTTTATAAGCCTCTTTTTATTTCAAAGTTTCCTCAGCAGCTCCTTAATATGGTCTTAATCTTGTGCTAGCTAAGTAGGCTTTACAGAAAAAAGAAAAACAAAACAACACCTTAAAGTGGCTCTTTGGGTGCTTTGGGGAACTGTTCATTATCATAAGAAGTCAGAGAAAGGTCAGGGAAAATGTCAACATACTTAATGGGAAATAAGATGATAGGATCTATATGAGAGTCTTAGATGTGTGGGTGGGTAGGAAATGAATCTTAGAGAAGTTAGAAAGACTCTGCAAGAACAAGGTATGGCATGGAATTGGGGAACTATAGACATCTCAACAGATCACATCCATTTAAGAACAGCATAGCAATACTGTACCAGTGAAAAGCATTGTGAAAAGTCTGAGAAACCAATTTATAAGGAAGAGAGGTTAAGAGGTTTGTGTTAGTTGTGTTCAGCTTGGCCTGACTGTTGAATTTTAAGAGACATTTAAAAATTTTCATTTGGATTTAAGGAAATAGATTTGGAGTAAAGACATTTATGATAGATATATTTATTTGCCACAGACACTCTGGTTGGTCTTGTGTTCATACATAAGGCACAGCAAAAAGTGAGAAGAATGAAATCAGAAACACCGTAAAAAACCCCAGCCTTAGTGAGCATCACTCTTCTCTCACTAGTAATCAGGAAAGGAGAACAACAAAATCTTCCAGAAGATTTTCTGAGCAAGCAGTTAGGGAAGCAGGAAGAAAATGGAAAAAAGAAAAGTCTCACTGAAGACAAGAAAAGAATGAATTTTCCAAAAGTATGTGCTGATTTGTGTTCAAGTCCAAGGCAGACAGAAGAAGGGAAACCAAACTGCAGCTGGGGCTTGGAAGGGGGAACAGAGAGAGAATGTTGTCAGAGGCTGGAAGGGCAGACCGGTGTGAGCTGAGCAAGACTAAACCTGTTCGTGTGGCGATGGAAATAGAGCCAGAGCATACTGAAAAGATAAGGAAAAGACTAAGGAAGGGAATGGGATGAGATGGGACTACTGCAACAACTGAGGGGAAGAGGAACATAGAGGAATCGCCTGCATTATGACAGGCAACAGGAAAAGGAAAGGAAGGTCAGGATATATTGTATATTTTTGTATTTATACATTCAATATATAATTTTCCCCTTGGGAGAAATAGTGAATTGCAGTTTAGCTGGAAAGAGATAAAAGCAGGAATAGGGAGGGGTTAGAAAAGTGAGTGACAGGCGGTGAAAAGGCAGCTGCTATTACAGGTGTAGGCACAGTGGAAACAGTAATTTACCTCTGAAAGTGACAGAGACAAGGGATTGTCTGAGCTGAGATCCAGAACAAAGAAAGCAACAGTGCTTTACAACCCATTTTTAAAGGTCATCTTGTAATTTTTGCTATGATACCTTGAGGCAGATGACATACATTTATAATTTGATGATTCAAAAAGACACTAGAAGTGCGATCCCAATTTACAGTTCATTGGAGCACCAAAGGAAACATCAGCAAAGCTCTATTACTATTTTTTAAAGTGGCAAAAATATGGTCACAAAACTTCCATTAACTGAGTTTTAGGCTAGACTGGTACTTTGAACTTCCTGATTATAGTTTTTTAGAGCCTCAAGGCTAAAATCTAAACAGATACACCACTTATTTCTGTGATTGAAGAAAGTATATCCAGTCCTTATAAAAACACTTATGTACCTTAATAGTATAAACTGTTGTTAAAAACTTTTTTCATTTTAAAAGCCTCTTCAGAAAAATCTTCAAATCCTGGCATCCCAAAAAAGCAGAAATTCCTGGCATTTCACTTCAGTAAAGTGTTAAAGAGCAGAGCTATACAGGTCTGTTTAACGCATATCTGTAAGGTATTTCACCCTATGAAATATCGGTTAGTGGTATATATCCCCCAGCATACTGGGGATTTTTGATATAATTGACTTTTGTCACTAAGAAAGTCAAAGTCAAAATCAAAACTATTTTAAGAGTGCTGGTTTCAGCATAACCATCTTGGGTCCCAGCTGGCAAAAAGCTCTTTGGAAGCAGGTTGAGACACTCACTGTACAAGAAAAGCAGATTTAAGTCCCTCTTCTGTCTGATTTAGAGGGGTAATTCTGAGTGACTAATGGATGCTTTTGGCTGAGTACCCTCCAGCAGTTCCTGAAACGCTTGGCTGTTTTTATTCAAGCTAGGAACACTTTTCTGAATCTCAAAATGTTCAAAACAGTTTGGTAATAACTAGCTACTAACTGTTAGCCCACATATGGAAGTCTCAGGCTTATTTATTTTTTCATTTACAGGTAATACCCTAGAGATTTGTATTTTAACTTCTAAGGATTAAAATTCTTTTTCTTTTTCGTACCAAGCTTCAAGACTTATGTAGATTCCCTAATTAGAAAGAAGATAGAAATGCACATGTAATTAGTTCAGAGCCATTCTTAGAAAAAACATGAAAAAGAATTACAAATCTCACAATCTAAACAAAATCTTCTTCCTTTCCAAAAAGTATGTATGTTCACAGCTTTCATTCTGGTCAGCAACTTTAGACAGCTGGAGCCCACAGCTAAGAAAGAATACATTCCTATAATTGTATAAATTAGAGCAAGAATGATTGTAATTGCCTGCATTCACTTCCAAGGTGTTTCTACAGGTTTAAATTAGAAGACTTTTTACAGGCTTAGGAGGGCAAATTGTTACCATTTAAGAAAACAATAATTATTAAGTTTTGGACATTGCACAAGAAAATAAAGTTTCCTTTAAACAAACAGCATTTTTTTTCTTTAAGTATAACATGACTTGGCAAGACAAGCACACAGAACCCATCAATTACCTAGTGTGGGAAAAATATAGTTTATGAATAATCTCTAAGCAACATCTGCATTGAACATACCTGTGTGTTACCTGAAAGGCTAAGAATCTAAAGGTTGACATGATTTATGCCAGTTAATGATGACTCTTTAAAAATGCTTCTTTTTTACTTAGCATGATTTATTCAGAGGTCTGAGGGTGCTACAGGAAGAAGGAAGGGCATCATTATTTCTATTTTACAGCTAAGGAAGCAAAAGAAAGCAGAAGCATTGCAGCATGTTTACCTTCCTGAAGAAGTTACTATGGGATTTGTGACAGAAAATCCTGCTCTTGCCTCTCCAGCTAAGTCTGTCCTCAAAACAGTTGGATTTTACTGGAGCTGAATAACTGCTGAGTAGTGCATTCACACAAAAAAACGCACAGTTCCTGATCTGATTCAGCTGCATTCCTGCCCTTGTTTTGTTAGTCTTGTTTTAATCTATTTTCTCTGCATATGAATGTTGGTGAAGGCAACTGATATAGAGGGGTACACATATTCATGGAGGAATAGGAGTTTGAAAAAGTGTACTCATCTTCTGTTTATTATTCATGATTCACTATTCATCATTCACTTTTTTCTCTATTCATAAAGTTTCAGGCACCCAATCAGGAGCAGAGAAGAAGATGAATAATGGAAATACACGGTTCATGGATAATACTCCGGCTGTCATTTGTACAGGCAAATGATCTGATGAACATTTATAAATAACTGAAACACAGTATTAGGGGTGACAAAAGAAAACGTGCCCTCAAACAAGGAAGCAGAGAAATGAACTTGATTTTATGTAGAGCTCCAAACAAGAATCCAGAATAGATAACAATCTCCTCTGATATAACCTGATAAAACTTATCCTAGGAAGACAGAAGGTCATGAAGCTATGAAAATCACTCTGTCTTATGAAGATGCAGGTCTATCTTCTTAACAGAGATCTCTGGGGAAAGATGGTCCAGTATCCACAACTAGATTGAGGGTAATCTGGTGCCAGGTCTAACAAGACCAGTGAAAACTTCTTGTTTACTGAGTAAGAAATTCCTGTCAGATTGTCATTCTAGGGACAGGAACTTTATACCACATCCTGTAATCAAGGAGATTACTTTTTGTGCTGTGTACTCCATTCCTAGCTAGCCAAGAAAAGGCCACTCCCAGCTGCTGTATTTGCTCGGAGATGTTCAGTACTGCACCAAAGGCTCACAACTTTGGGAGAACAGTGTATACATAAATCTTTTCCCCCACCATAGGTTAAATGGCCTGGCGGAAACATTAAGGAGCCCCCTCACAAAAAAGAAAAGAGCAATGTCCTTAGCAGTATCTTGCTGCGTAAGGCAGGGGTTTGACTCCTTCAGTCATACAAAAAGCACACTGAAGATGAAGAGTCACCATTTCTGCCAAAATTCTCCTCTGTGTTGCTGTCAAAGTTGTCCAGCTCCACATCGCAGATTGGCTACTTTCTTATCACATGCTATTACTGACATGCATGATTTTAGCTGTTCTGCAGCCACTAGTTATTTCTCACTCCTGCAATACAGTATTCAGGTCAACATCAGGATGAAACACTTTAAGCAATCCTACCAGGTTTTTGACCCACTTTAACAGAAAAGATGTAGGTATCCTGAAGGGAATATATAGGCACTGTGGGACACTGCAACTTACAGTCCAACATTCTAGTGTCAACCACAGCTAGTTTGATAGTACTTAGGAGGACAGGTTAAAACCTGGAGCCCTTCACTTCTGCATCCCCTTCACTCCTGCATCCCCTTCACTCCATCTTATGTGCCTGGTAATCTCCCCCATCTATGCCTAGCTACATGGAGAGCAAGAAGAATAGCCAGTCTGCTTACGGCTGCACTTATTTTTAGGAATTTGCCCTCTTTCCTAATATGTGAGAAAGAGCTGATCCCGAAGTGACTGGCAAGAAGGAAAAAATGAGGAAGAGCGCAAGAAAGCAGGATAGGAGCAAGACAGAATCAAACTTCAGTCTGTGGTCAGCAAGGTGATCCAGGAAGCGGGAGGCAACCTCCCAGTGTGTTTCACACAGCTGTGCCACAGCAGGTCATGCTGTGCCCAAGGCAGCTTGCAGGGAGCATTGGGGTTGCAGCAAGGTGAGAGGATTGGCAGACCTGATGTGCTTTCAGCCCTTGACCCCATGTTGGGACTTGGTCAGAGGATCAGCAAGGAGGAATAAGTGCAAGCAGAGGAAGGAAAGCAGGTGGGAATAGAGATAGAAAGCAAGAGGCTGAAGTTCAGTTTATGGCTGGGGTGTGAGGAGGTGTCAGGAGAAAGAGAAGAAACCCAAATCCAGTGAGAGAAAGTGGAGGTATGTATTTGGAAGCCATTAGAATCTAGGAGGAATCAGAGATGAAAAATTATGTCAGATGGGATGGTGTATACTAGTTTACCACTTTATGGAAGTTGCAAGAAACTCATGCAGCCTAATGTGTGGGGTTCAGTAAACCCCTGGAAAGGTTTCAAGCATAACTGTCATGGTTTAATCCCAGTAGGCAGCTAAGCACCACACAACCATTGGCTCACTCCCCCACAGAGTGGATGGGGGAAAAGAATTGGAAGGGTAAAAGTAAAAAAAATAATGAGTTGTGATAAAGACAGTTTAACAATGAAGGGAGTGGAGGAAAGGGGGAGAGGAGCAAAAGAGAAAAAAGAAAACAACAAAAATAAAGAAAACACCCCCCTAAAAATCAAGCAATGAAGAAAACCCTCAATTGCTCACCAATGCCCAGCCAGTCCCTGAGCAATGGCAGTCCTAGCCAACCTTCCTTTCCCACCTTGTTTTATTACTGAACGCAATGTCATATGGGATGGCCAGTTGGGATCAGCTGTCCTGGCTGCGTACCCTCTCAATTCCTTTTGCACCCCCAGCCTGCTCACTGGTGGGGTGGAGAAGCAGAAAACGCCTTGATGCTGCGCAACCACTGCTCAGCGATAGCTAAAACACTTCTATGTTATCAAAACTGTTTTCATCACAAATCCATAATAGTAACCCAGATTGTTGCTTTGTCTGTAAGATTTTTAGAAGCAGCAGCAAGCTGAATTTTGGTCTGTGTTTCCAGTTCCTTCCACCTGGGAGATCTCCATTATAGCTACCCAAGGAAACCAATAATGACTTAATGACATCAGGATACTTCCCAGTGAGAAAGGTTGTGGGTGAGGAGGGACTAGTGTCGGAGTCAGTCTGAGGAATGAGGCTATTGAGCAGCAGCCAGGGATGTTTGTTTGCTCTAGCTGGCAAACTTCATTCAAGAATCATGATTAAAAATGCTTGACATTTTTAAATATTTTCTTCTTCTTTTTGGGTTTTTTTGTTTGTTTGGGTTTCTTTTTTGTTTTTTTTAAGGTTGTTTGGGGTTGGTCAGAAAATCAGCTGGCAACCTTCTCTGGGAGGTTAATTAGAGAAGACTACTCAGGAGCACTATCCAGGTGCATGCACACGCTGCCTGGTGGGAAGCTAACAGATGCATAAGCTCAGAAACCTCTATTTTTCTAACTGGGGAGTCTTTTTCTCTGCAGTACCCAAGTTCAGGCAGAGGTCGGACCCTTGTTTCCTCCAGTGAGGATCAAAGTCTGCCAAACCTGAGTAATGCTTAAAGTGGAAATCAGAGCTTTGGCTTATGGCTATAGAAACTGGAGAGGTTTTGCAGCTCTCCTCAGTGCAATGTTATTGACTTCCAGAGTAAGAAATTACTGCTCCTATGGTTTAAATTTTATTCTGTTCTCTGATGTTTGAAATTGGTTTGCCTTTTAAGCTATGCTAACACTTGACATGTAATACAAGATGATTTTGTTGTTGCTAGTAAGCAAATGTTTGACCACAGCAGAGAATGTGTATTTGAAGCACAAATCTATAGAATTACTTATCAGTTCTTGAATTTGTTTTGACTGCACAGTATGGAGATGGCTCCAAATCCAGCTTCATCATTTGCTGTAAAAGGACTGAAAAAGAGCTGTTGTTCTGCCTGAAATTTTGTGTGGGCTTTGAATCAGGCATCTTTTGCTTAGTCAAGGAATGCCAAACAGCAGTGTGAAATATGATTTACCTGCTCAGTCAGAAGAAGACAATGGTGAGTAGAGGCCCACATGGACGCAGTACTTTCTACCAGTGCCTTCTGATCTCTCTTCCTCTCCCTCCATAATCAGCCACTGCCACCAATAAAACTGAAAACCCACCTTGGAAACAGAATGACAATTAAAAGCCCTCATTCTGACACTCATTTGTTTGCCTTAGCAGATCTTGCTGACTCCCTAAAACAAAGTTACTGGACATTCTTGTACTAACTAGCCATTGGCGTGTTGATTCATGTAGAGATAAAGGGGGAAAAAAGCAGGCTTTGAGGAGCAAGAGGTGCCATGAACTTGCAGTAACTGCACTAGCAATTCATGTGGCCACTGAAACACAAGGCTAGCTCCAAAAAAATCTATAGCTTCCTTTCTTCTGCTTGCTGAAAACTCTGGCATGAGAAGGGAAACTTGGACTTCCACACAGACTAGCCCAATCAATCTGAATAACCAAACAACAATGCATGAGACACCTGAGGCAATGAAGGAAACTTCTACCCACTCACTCCTTAAAAGATCAAGATTGCAGTGATTTATTTACTTGCATTCACTCATGACACAAGTTAATTAAAGGAGATCTCCTGCAAATTCCCCCATGAAATACATCAGTGTTTCACGATACTACGTATGATTTCTACTGGAAATAATGACTTGTAGATGCAGTAATTCCCAAAAATACGTCCTTACTTCAGTCTATCTCATTAGCCACTGGTACTCACAGCACTGAAGCCCACTACAGGGCCCATGATTTTGTCATCTCTATGTAATTCCTTTAGTATTTTTGTTTCTTATTTAAAAGAGAAGCTAAGTGAAACCTTGATAAGATTTAAGCAAGTGCCTTTGAAGTTACCCCATCACTTTTCTTGTCATCTCTTTGCAGGGCCATCTGGAGATAATATAGACCCATAGGCACACCCATGCTCAGTCCTGTATAGCTCCATCAACTCCTCTTGAAGAAACTGGCTGCAGGCTCACTGAGTACTCCCACAAGTGATTGTGAGAAGTTTCCTCTTTCCTGTAGAGTCACAAAGTGTGTACCAATTTTTGTAGGAGGTAAGGTAACTGCCTCCTCAGTGAAATTCTTCATTGTGCTCTTTGTGCAGGATGCCTACCCTGACCATGAGCTTTTCTCCCTCCTCCGCATTTACCAACCCGTAAAAACTACGTGGTGTAATGATTTTCTAGCTTAGCCTCTGCTTGACTCATCATTTCAAGATCTTTGGTAAAAAAAAAATTCCCATGAAAAATCCTATTTATAAAATAGAAGTGAATTAGCTTCTAAGTAAGCTTCTAGAAACCGTGTTGTATTTTTTCCATCCTCCTTAAGTTCTGTGCAATAATACCTTGAAATAGTTCCCTGTTTCACCTGCTTCATTGTAGCTGCGTGTCTCATGATAGCCACACTGGGCTGGCTGGTGGCTCATCATCACAACGAAGCCAACTAAAACATCCTCCTCTTCCCCTCCTTCTACATTCGTCCAATTAACTTCCCAGCAGTTTTGTGTTTCTGGGTGCATGATGTTGTGTTATGCAATCAAAAAGAGTTATAAATAGTAAATAAAAATCAGGTAAAGATCTGGTTTTCCTGTTACTCACAAGAGTTATTCAAAAATTCATTTTCCTTGGGGTAAAAAGATCCTGCTAAATCTTAATATCTGAGTTTGTAAAGAAACCTGAAACTAGACAAATGTTACTAATCTCTGTCAATATTTTTATCACAGGTTGTACTACAAAATATCTGCACACCAATTGTTTCTTCATTCCCACACTTCCCCTTTATACAGCTCTATTTGTGCCAAGTACAAAAATTCTAGAGCACTATAGAGCCTGTGCATTCAGAGTTGCTCCAAGACTGATGTGATTACTCTAGATTGATCTGGACACACAGTATTTGGTGTTGTAATTTTAGCAGTTCCAGCTGCTGTTCCAATTTACAAAGATTTGGTTGTTACCTTTTTTTTTTTTTTTCTGGGTGCTCATTTCCCCATATATCCCTTGTATTTCCTTGCTGTGATAAGAAACTCCACTAGTGAGAGTAAAGACTTTGATCCCTGCTGGGCTGCTAGCTGAACATGAATACACAAGCAATATTGAAAGAAAAGTCACCATGAAAACTATAAATAAAGGATGGTGGAAAAGCCCAGCTCACTCATTTTTTCTGCTCTATATCTGTGGCTACAGTTATTTCCCTGGGGACCAAGATAGTGAAGGAATGCAAGGTTCATAATTTATTTTCTATCCAGGGAGACCACATGAGAACGAGAACAACAGATGACCATCCCTGTAAGTCAGAAATGAGACCTGTGGTATTCAAAGGGGATGAGGAAAAAAAACAGGAAGGAAAACAGAACAAATTGATTCCTTTAAAAGCTCTTTTAAACAAATGAGAGACACTATTTTAAATGATGAGTTCTATTTAGAAGTAGGTTATATTGTACACAGTGACTGTCCAAGAACAGAAGATACATAAGCTCCCAATTCTGCCTCCCATTATTCCTCTGAGGTCTGAAATTATATTTATAACTTACTTTCACTTTCTGGCTTCATAAACTCAGTAGTTTGGCAGATACAGATAGGGACATTTCTGTATATTTCCACAAAACCTATTGAGAATATGAGTTACGTGGACCTGTACAAGGGCATTCAGAGCTATGCAGGGGACATGGGTATTGCAAGGCTGAGATGTAGACTTGAACTGCTTGAACAGGTCTTATGAAAGTGGGAGCTAACTTCCCATCTTCTGAAGAAGCAAGGAAATGTAGTCTTTCCTTTTAAGTCTATAAGGAAGAAATTTTTGGTATTGTACCTAAGTACATCCGTTCTCCTGTAACCATCCTCTACCAGAAAGCTGTCTACAAAACAGTGAGATTAAACTCAGATTCTCTGGGGCAAAGAAAGGACCTGAACTTGAATAAAGGAAATGACACTGCACCTTTCCTACCTGCTATATATGAAACACTTACCGGGCTCTTGTATAAATGCTAGCCTGTCCTTATTCCTCCACCTCAGGGAAAACAAAAGCTACCACTTTGTTTTGTGAAGAATCCAATGTTTTGCACACACGTGCATGTGTATGCATGCATGTGCATATGTGCGACACTGAGAAATCCTACTGAATCCAGCCCCTCAGGCAGACTTGCCATAAGGAATTCATTGCTTATAGATCCTTTCAGCCTCCAGCATAGTGATGGTCGGTATCAGCATATAGTAGAAACATGATTTGCAGCACAGAAAATTTCAAAATTATTAGATGCTAGTAACATCAGACAAGTGTGATATTAGTGCCCACTATGTGCTGTTCTGTATGGGCTACCCTAGCCCTGATCTGCACTGGTTGGCCACCTTGTGCACATTCACCTCCATAGTCCCCATGAAGCTGTCTTGTCCCTTTCACCAGCTAGGGTCAAACAATGTTTTCGCTGTCTCTGCACCCACTTTTATGTCCCAACACTTGAACTGGGAAGCAGGGTGGAATGCTGTATAATGCAATCAGTGCAGGTCAGTCACCAAGGAGAAGTCTTATTCTGGGAAAGTTTTTTACATGCACTCCAGGAGAAGTAGTCTCCTTGTGCCAGGTCAGACCATCTGGATAGCAAAGAAGTTAGCAAGGAGAGATAGTTCCTTGCTTTCAGCCACAATGAATCCCACTAACCCCTTAGATGTAATAACACTGGGTTTCTTGATAGTATCTGTGGTATTGCAAAAGATTCAGCTGTTTGTGTCTGTTTCTGTGCAGTCAGAACTGAGTCCTGAACTGCGCTGCTTCTTGAGCCGCTCTGGTTAAGCGCAAAGTGGAACTTCAGCTTCTCTGGGGTTTATACAACCCCAAAGTCATGTGTAATGAGTTCCCAGAATCTCAGCATCAGACTGCTGCCTAAAGTGCACCACAGTCCTAATCCAGACCATAAATCTGTTTTGACTGTGGTCTTAATGGAGCTCAGATGTCATAGTATCTTACTTGATTTTTCATTACTGATGACTGGCAACTCTCACTTTGCATACACTTCCTATAAGAGATGTAAATGCTTTGAACAAAACAATAAAATCCTTTTCCTCCTCACCTGGCTGTCTTTGAACCTGCCTACTTTTATCATTTGTAGCTCGTCTTCCCTCACTTCTCTGATCTGTGCAATGTATCATCTCATTTTGTGCAGGTATCTCACCAGACACACACCATGTTCCAGTCAAGGCATTAATCTTTGATTCTTCTTCTGGTTTCATCTTTTTATCTCTAGAAATTGCTATTTTTTATTTTTTTTTTTTTTTTTTTTTTTTCAGAGAGGGTGTCCCTTTCAGTTTTAAGGAGCCCTCAACACTTCCTGTATCCCCCAAAATCAGGAAGAGATCTGATCCTCAAAGAAGATCTATGCT
>WYDI02028504.1:11632-47565 GCA_009867235.2 Psittacus erithacus
TTATTACAGACTATGCTTTTTGCCCCACTGAGTATCAACAAAGTAGAGAGAGTACCACTTAGCTCATGTGCTCTCCTCATCTGATCCTCAAAGAAGATCTATGCTGGCCCATAAGAAAAGTCTGTGATAAAAACAGTTGTCAGATCCCCCTCAAAGCTGAGCAGGCAGGGGATTAAAAACAAAACCATCCCCTCTCACTGGGTATGAGATTTATCTTCCCTAAGAGCTCTTTATTCATTCACTTTCCCTTGTTCAGAATCCCAGATAATACTGTCTGGCAGAAATTCAGCATGTGCTGTCCTACTGTCACTTGTAATTTTCTGGTTACAGCATAATCTTCCCTAGTTCCACAGCTGCCCATTCCACAGTTTCTTAAGTCTTCCCTTGAAACCAGCTGATGTTGGGGACAGACTATTGGACTAACTGTTCCAGCAGAGTATGAAAACTGGGCCTCTTCTTTTAACAGCACAGCCACTTGCTGATGCCCTCTCCAGGGGATCTGGATTCGGATTCATGTTCAATCCAAAATCCCTAACATTTGACAACTGGATTGATCTAGTAAGCAGGATTTTGCAGTAGGGGTTTGGGTCTGACATTAGTTAACCAATATTTTTCTTAAGGACTTAGATGGTGACATGAGGAGCTCATAATAGCAAAGTCTCCAAAAGGCTTTGATAAAAGAAGAAAAAAGCCCTGGAATAAGCAGGATACAGTTTAATAGGGTAAGTAAAACACATGTAGGCACAATCAGATGTGTGCTTAAAGGAGAAAAAATGTGAGCTGGACTGCAGGTCCGCAGAAAAAGACAGCAAATCCCAGTCAGAGCAAATGCAAAAACAAAGAAGTATGCTGGACAGGTAAAGGTAGTTCCTTTGTTATTCTTCCTACTTTTGATGACTTATCTTGAGCACTGTGTCCTGTCTTACATGCTGCATCTCAGGAAAAGTATGATCTGGCTGGAAAAAGTCCGAGGAAACCAACGTGAACACTCAGTAGTCAAGGGAACACAGCCTATGTGGGAAAAACAAGCAGACCTGGGATGTTTCTTCTAGGCTGACAGGGATCACCATTTCCAAGGTCCACCTAACTAGTCCTTCCTCCTACTCTGACTATATTAGTCTCTGTAATTAACAGCTAAGTACACTGTCTTCAGGCTTAAATGCTGACTCCAAGACATTTCTTCCTGAATTCAAAGCCTTTATCCAATTTACTGAGAAATCTTGCGTATCTTCTCTGAAAAGCATTTCAGAATGCTTGGAACATTAATTTAGCAGGCAGGAAAACTTTCATCTTACATTTGGATGATGTCTATCACAACCCCAAATTGTAATATTTCTTAACAACATTGCAAGCTCCTTGCAAGAGTGAAACTTCTGGCATTTGTCCATTTTCAATCATCCCAACAGACTTTGGTATTTTAATTAATGAATGACACAGGACAGCTTTCGCCTGTTTGCCCTCAGCATACCTCCTTTATATTTCTGGAAATTTTGTGGTATTAATTTTTCATTTTCAGATATAATAAAGCCCAGGGATGCAAGTATTAGCATAAACTTATGAGGCCTAACATTTTATTACTCACACAAAGCTTTTCTGGATGACATTTGTGGAAACAAAGTCTGTTCTCTCATAAGTTAAAGGGTTGGTAGTACATTGAGTAAGGCTGGAGATACCTGAGATATTGCTTCAATTTCTATAACCTTAGAAACACTTCCTTCCCTGCCCCCCATGGAAAAGTCTGATTAAAAGAGACCTTGGTTAAGCTCAAAACAATCTCTGAAAACCTATAAATCTTTATTAAATTCTTTGCTAAAACTCAGCTGAGGAGGAAGGGAGACACACTTTGTTCTGGGTATGTTTTTGCTACAAAGTACTCAGGGGTCTATAATCACAGAGCTCATCTGTTGCTAATGATTTGGAGGAAGGACTCTTCCACATTGCAGGATGATATTAAGGGCACTGCGCTACAGTAGGAGCATTTCACTTCATCTGTGACTCAGCTGAGGCCTGACATTTGATATGTATGTAAAACACCACTTACATATGGCACTGTAGCTGATGGCTCCTGAGCTGCATTCAGCCCACAGCATGCGTCCATCTGGCCTGCACCCTTGGCGCTGAGAAATTGCATCCATGTGGGAGCAACAATCCGGGATGAAGAAAAGCTGCTAGGCAGGTTTTGGAGGGCCAAACACCGAAGAGCTTGAGGAACTGGTGCCACCTTCATTTGGTCTACAAACAGAGTCAAAACCGAACTCCCCGCCCACTATTTAAATGGTCTATCTTGCGTTTGATGATGGAGGAGGTGGAGAAGCTGGCTCGGGAGGGGCTTCTCAGACACTGTGGACCTCTCCCTCCCTCTAGTGGTTTGCCTACGTATAGAAATTGTTGTAAATCTACTGCTGCCTCTGTGCTAAAGGACTTGACCTGGAGGTTCAAGTATTTCCAGGTTCAGTTTTGCATTTTTAAAGTACGGGTCTAGGGTTAAATACCTACTGTGAGCTTCATCACCACGAGAAGTCCTCACAGTGTGGAGCTGAGAAACTGTGGCCCCTGAGGGACCTGGGATCTCCTGGGCAGCCTTAATGTGAATCCCGTACTAATACAGTGCACATTCTTAATCCTCCGTATTGACAAAGCAGCATTAGGGACTGCTGAGAGTTAGAGGCTCTTGTGCTTTTGAATGTTGTAGCTGTTTTTATAAGATTGAGGGTTTGAGACATAAATCCCTGCTGACATGAAACAAGATTGTTAAAAATACTACTAAAATCCATAAATCACACCATTTCTATGATATATTTATTATAGAGACTAGGGTAATTATGGTCACAAGAGTTTCAGTCTTCACAAAAGAATGATGCAATCAAGGAAAAAATAATACAGTATAGAAACCCAGACCCAGAGGGAGAGAGAGGGCTTCTGATGTGAGATGTTACAGGTTTGTTTGACTTCACAGCTTGGTTTATAAGTTGCATCTGTCAAGGTATTTGCACTTGGCAAGTGGATTGCTTTTTTGTCTTTTGTTTTCAAGGTCAATGACTTCAAAGCTGTGTTTGGAAATATTAGAGGAGAAAGAGTTTGAAGTGGGGAAAAAAAACCAGGAGAGGTAGGAAAGATAGAGAAGGGTGAAAATGAGCTGAAATACCAGTTTCAAAAGCATCTAAACAGTGTGCATGTCCTTTTCGTTTCAGCTGAGAGAGCACGGTGAGTGTGGGCACCTTGCAGAAGACAGTACTCAGAGTTGCTGTGTGAATGATGGGGTGTTACCATGAAAGAGCAGACATGTGCAGGACCTGGTTTTCCTGCTGATGGGAAACACTGTATTCTTGAGGACGAATTTCTCCTGCAGCAGAAGTCAGCAACAGCTTGCTCTTGTTGTATTTAGTGTACCAGAATTACATCCTGCTGCTGAACCTCATGTTGTGTTGCACCGGTAAATGTGTGTTCCCTCTCTTCTAGCTCATGTGACTGTGGGGAAAGAGGTCTTTTCTGGTAGTCCTTGGCTGGTATTATGCCCCCAGCAAGCTGCAGCTGCAATGCTTTCTAAAGGCAAACTTAGAACCTGCCACCTCCTCCTCTATCAGCTTCTTTTTAAGAGGAACTGCTTACTCATTGCAAAGCAATATAAATAAAAATATGGCCACTGCTTTACAATGTTGACTGCAATGCTTCAGCTGAAATGTTAGCACATTGGGGAAATGTGACAGATTCTGTGAGTCAGAGACAAACACTGAAAGTAACACTTAACAGTTATGTCCAATTCTAAACCTCTTTGAGCATAAACTGAACCAGTGAAGAAGTGTTGCATCAAAACACTACAAAGAAAACAGTGCTGTAGTGTTTCAAGTACAGGAGAGTAAAAGCAGGCAAACAGCTTGATTAAATCTGATGGACACCATTACTTTTGCGCCAGCAGCAGAAAGCACAGTTCAGATGGTGCTTTCATCTCTCTTTTACCTCCTTGTAAAGATCCAAAAATAATCCCAGAGAGTAAGAAGCACAATGTGTTGTTTCCTCCTGCCAGGCTGGAAATCACAAACCTACATGACTGTCTTCCTCTTTGATGAAGAGTGATGCTATTAGTCCTGCAATACAGAAGGGAAATTGAGGCACATGGGACGCCATGACTGGTCCAACATCACGGAGAAAGCAGATTCTTTTGTGTCCTGGACTCATATTTTAGCTACTTTGTCCTCCTTCCAGCCCAGCTGTGTTATAAATGCTTCTGTTGATGTATTTCAAACACTTTTTTCAGGAAGCAGATATTTGTTTGTTCTACCCAAAGTATGAAATGCTCAGTGTTACCATGCAGTAACTGATGATCCGATGTGAATGGGAACCTAAGTTCCAATCTAGACAATTTCTTTGTCTCCTAAGTTTTAGGAACACATTTGCCACTTCAACTCAGATGAAAGAGTCTTAAATCGAGTCTGCTGCATGCTGCAGCTGTTGTGAAATAGTTGGAGAATATAAGAAACAGAACAAATACAGGCTGATCCTTTCCTGATTTATTCTTCCATTATTCAGCAAGAGTGCTTAGTCATTAAAAAAACTTCCATGGTCAAATAGATTAAACACATGCCACTTACATGGTATCAAAACTGATATCAGATCAGTGATTTTTGCATTTCTATTTATTTTAAGGTACTAATTGGCTGACAATAGATATCTGTTTTCTGCACCTGTAAAATGTCATATAATGTTAAAAAGCAATATCTGGTATTTATTGGAAACATTTCACAGTTAGTATTTGCATGCTGCTTTCATTTCAGCCCTTATTTCCCTCCATGATCCAAAGTTTAAAGTTGAATTTTGCACTCCTCAATATAAATTCAAGAATTCAGGGTTCATCCTGAAGCTAAAATTCTTGGAAATTTCCTGCATCAAAAAGGTTGATGTTTCCTGTCATATTCAGACACCCAAATAGTTCACTGTTCAGTTTCAGGAAGCATTAAAGCCTTATGTTTATCTGTAGGTCAGGCAGCTGCAAATCTGAACTGTGCCCATGTTGAAATGTCTCTTTTTAAAGTAGGAGGTGATTCAGACTAGTTTGTCCTTGGCCTCTTAAGAGCTCAGACTACCACTTGAGTCCAATTATATGCTATGTCTTTGTGCTACTGACCTACAATTTACAGGGAGTTGAACAGAGAGCATCTTGTTTGCTTCCCAAAAGGATTTTGGGATAATGATTTTGAATGCTTAGTGTGACATGAAGCCAATGATTTAATCTTCAGTATTTTTGATTTATGAGCAATACGAGGCAGGAGTAGAGAGAGAGCCCTATTGTTGTAAAGATATTTTGAAGTATGACAATTTTACATCTTAAGTGGTGATTATGATCTGCATTACAAAATAGGTGGTGTATGCACCTAATGTTTCCTATACAGTTCCACTTTTTGCCTAGGAGGTTAATTTTTCAGCTTACCTGTATAGGTTTTATTAATGGAGATTATTAGTCTTCAGTAATTAAAAGCTCAATATACAAGTTTAAAATATGTCAGAACAGGATACCTTTTAACCCAGAAACCTCTGTATCAAACATGAAACTGGCAAAAGGAAAACACAGGCAAAGTAGAAAAGTTGTAGCCTGCTCTATGAAACATGCTTTGCACGGAGTCTTTTTTGCAGCTGGCCATGAGGTCCTTGGCTACACACAGGAAAAGAAACTTCCATAGGTGGTGTGAGAAGAGATTCAGAGCAGCCCTGTGAAGAAGGACTTGGGGGTGCTGGTCGAGGAGAAAATGAACGTGAGCCGGTAGTGTATGCTCACAGCACAGAAAGCCAACAGTATCCCGGTCTGCGTCAAAAGGAGCGTGACCAGCAGGTCCAAGGAGGTGATCCTGCCCCTCTGCTCTGCTCTCGTGAGACCTCACTTGGAGTATTGTGTGCAGTTCTTGTGTCCTCAACATAAAAAGGACATGGAACTGTTGGAACAAGTCCAGAGGAGGGCCATGAGGATGCTCAGGGGACTGGAGCACCTCGCGCGTGAAGACAGGCTGAGAAAGTTGGGGCTGTTCAGCCTGAAGAACAGAAGGCTGCGTGGAGACCACATAGCAGCCTTCCAGTGTCTGAAGGTGCGCTATAGGGATGCTGGGGATGGACACTTCATTAGGGACTGTGATGACAGGACAAGGGGTAATGGGTTCAAACTTAAACAGGGGAAGTTTAGATTGGATACAAGGAAGAAGTTCTTTACTGTAAGGGTGGTGAGGCACTGGAATGGGTTGCCCAGAGAAGTGGTGAATGCTCCATTCCTGGCAGCATTCAAGGCCAGGTTGGACAGAGCTAAGTGAACTTAAAGTCCTTTCCAACACTAACTATTCTATGATTCTCTGATTGGAGCCTTGCCTTTGACTAAGTTCTGACAGGGCTTTGGGGCAAACCCAGTTGCAAAGTGTATAGTCATTTTCCATGGCAGAGGCTAGAATAGCAAATGGGAACAGTCCACGTTATGCATTTTTTGCAGATTTCAGCAGGCAGCATAGCCTGAGGGCAGGCAGGGAATGCACCTTACCCTGCTAGAACTGTCCCTTAGCAGAGGTGGTTGTAATCAATCTTCTTGCTGTTAAATCTCTCTCCTAGTAGCCTAGTCCCACCAGTTCCCTGAAATCCATTTTGGCAGTTTTACAATTCCTGGAGGCATGCAAAGTCACACTGTTATCAATGTCAACCCTGAACTGAATCAACATTTTGACTGTTTTTAAAAAAGAAATAAAGAATTTCCTCTTTGTGTTGCTCAGCTTTTGTATTTGATGTGGATGTCTGAAAGGGAATGAAACATAAATGATGCCAATATGAATTTCCTTAATAAGTAATGAAAATGTTGAGCTTCTGTTGGTTCAATATATTATTTGAATTTATTTAAAATTTATTTGAGTCTTAGAATATTCCCTGAGTTTGAAAAACCCCCAGGAAAAGTGCTTCCCTTTGCTGTTCTTCAAGGTTAGTTAGGAAGGCGAAATGTGCAAGATATGAAACAATCAATGTAGCAGCACCCTCATAATTATTAATGGGAAATAAATATGGATTACAGATGTGCTCTCCCACTGCAAAATAAAGTGGATGATTTATATATTGTCAGTTTTCACTTTGAAATACCAGTCCTCACAGAGCATCTGAACTGGATTTATTTTGAAGGAATGATCTGGAGCAGAAGGTTTTACAGCTTGCTGTTGTTCTCCGTGAAAGCACTGAGACAAAACAGTGCATGCTATAAATCACATGCTGTATACCAAACATTGTTTACGTGTTTTCAAGTGAGTTGCTAAACTAGTGCAAAAGAGACAAAATTCCTGTTGATTCTTGATAGAGATACTTTAGGAATTATATTCTAACTTCTCTTAGGGGACTATATTCATAAATCAATTTGTGGTTAAATCCCTCCAGAGAATGTATTTCTTCTAAGAAGAACCTTATGTCTTATGTCTATGTCTTCGTGTTTGAAGACAAATGCAATTGATTTTACAAGACTGATCTTTTGATCAGATTAGTTTATTGGATTAGCTCTTTATCATCACCAGGATTTATTTATTTTCCATGATGTATTTCTTTAGATATTTTTTCAAGGGTTTTTGCACACTGCATGATGCCTTTTAAAAGATTAGAACTTCCAATTATTTTTTAGAGGGAAAATTTTCATACATAACATGAAAAGTTGGTTAAGGTTCACCAAGAACCAAACACCATCCTGCCTCTCATGAGGCAGGGAGCAGTCAGTTCAAATTTCCAAGGAACAACCTGTGCCGCTGGCATGGGAAGGCTGATGTGAGTGGCAATCCTGAGGACCTGCACAGAGATGATTTAGAGGTGGTGGCTTTGCCCAAGTTAGCTCCTCTGTAAGGGACACAAGGGGACACTGAAGGCATGATGGAGTCTGAAATCACTGATGAGGTCTGTACTGAGGCACCTTTAGCACCTCAGCTGACTGTAGTAAGAAATAACTTTTATTTCAACTTCATGTGTACAGATTGCATGTTTCTTTCATTCTGTCTATATCTTGCATAAACCTTTGTTTTCATAGTCTGCTTTGGATGTTGTGAATTTATGCTTTCATCTGCCTTTCAGCTTAAATTGACATGCATTAAAGATGATTTGAAGGCTTACATAAAGGCATTTTTCTTTGAAAGGGTGGTAAATCAAAAAAATAGGGAACTAACATAGGAAGTATGCTGCATCCACACTGCTGTTCAGTGGTCCCCTGCAGATGTGCACAAACCATTTAAGAGCTGATAAGTTAGGAGTCATAAAAGAAAGCGCCTGGGTGATCAGCAACAGCCAGGACTCACCAATGTGCAAAGAGAAAGTAGGAAGGTCCCAGAAACCCCCTTGCAGGCTATGTGGCAAATCTACCTATAATAAGTAGCTTTCACTGCTGCTTATATGGCTATCTATATGAAGAAAGCTGACACTGAACGTGATCAAATCAGGATACTTAGGTGCTTAGTACAACAGACACCTTCTGGCACATGCTCTGGAAAATCTTAGTGCAGGATGCGAGCTGACTTTCTAGATTTATGTTGGCTTGCTGTAAAGAGCTTTAACTATTTCTCAAGGATTTGGATGTTACTGCAGTCTTACCCAGTGTATGTGGCAGCATCACAACATCCAGTGCAGTAAGTTCTTGACATACTGTCCTCTTGCACATTGATAAGCTAGACAGTACTACTTGAGTTTTATTACTAAATCAAATAGTTGGCAGTGAAACTCAATAACCTGTCAGCTTGTAAAAATCTCATTTAGAAGCAAGAGTGGATAACCATAGGTAAGGAGCACTACATTTACCTTTGTTTTCTACTTAAATGCTGACTCATTTGTAGTGATGAGCTAGAAAACACCATTACCTCTATGTACCCCCACCACTACTTAGGGCAGTGAAAGACTGCATCAAATACCTAGTCTTTCTGAAACCAGAAAAGCATGTAAAATATTTCCATTTTGGAAACAAAAATATTTTTGTTGATATTACCTCTAATTTATCCCAAATCATTTACAGCCAACCATGAGATACAGACCACATTCTCTGCTCATAACATGACTGCTTGGTTTGTCATGTTAGGGCAACTTCAGGGAGTCTGAACAAAAATGTGCTCTTGGTTTATGAAGAAACACTGGGTGCTGACCCTTATACTGAGGTTAGTCTCTTGTTATTTCCAACAGCTGTGTTATGAGAAACTCTACAGAAATGGAAGGAGGGGCATTTTAAAGCCAGGCTTCTGTTTAAGTAGTGGCTTTAGGGCTTGAGAGTGGGTTTTTTTTCCTTTTTTTTTATTCATCTACTAGAGAGATACTTCATAACCTAATTGTAATTTATTAAGTCAATTAGAAAAGCTGCTAAACCAAGGTGTTGAAAGGACAGTTACAGGGATCTTTAGAACCTCTCTTTAAGTCTAAATCAGGTTAAAAGCAAACACAGATTAAACAATTCATGCCCATTTTAACCGAAGTTATTCTTGATCAGATCCAGGTCACTGGGACAGAAGGTGAAGTTACAGTTTAATAGATTTTGATACCAGAAAAGGCCACTTTGATCAAGTATTCTGATTTTGTACACGGGGATTTTATAATGTTACTCCATGTTTCCTGCATTAATATTCTGCTTCTTGGCTGGTCCAGAGCATATCTTTTAAAATTGTAATTTTAAGACCTGAAATGATGGAGAAGTAGGTTGCTGCAGTTATATTAGCATCTATACCAAATAAAATGTGCAGTTAAATAAAGGTCCTCACACTGAAAAAGTCCATAAAACTAGAATGTGTTACCTATCCATATAATGAACTGAGTTCATAGTTCAAAGTCATCCCACTGAGATTATTGTGATCTCATGGGGCAAAATATGACAGTTCAGACGGAATAAAAACATCAGTGTCTAACCCAGTGTGAATCATGAACATACTTATGTTCATACTTAACTGTAGCCTCTTGCTTTATGTCCATACTTAACTGTTGTCTCTTGCTGTAAGTACAACATCTGAATAGTCTCAGAGAAAATAGAATACAAGTTAGGAGGAAAGCAGAAAACTCAAGTGGACTGTAAGCACCAATATGCTTGTGCTGTTACTTGTATACAGGGTATGGGAGAAACTAGTATGTTCTCAGAAATGTTACAGCAAAATATTTCTTGACAAAACAGTTTTGTAGGAGAAAAAAGAAACCCAAACCAACAAATTCAAGTGGTACAATTCATTTTACTGCTTTTCTAAGAAAAGTGTGCATTTTTACTACATATAAGTGTAAATTGATTATAATAAATGTGCTAAATTAAATCAGTTGAGGCTACTCTAGCAATTCAGATTCTTTTTCTTTTGTTTTCCTCACTGCTGTTGTGAGGCAAGTATATTCATTTCTGTGATAAAATTTCTATGTTCACTTTTAAATCAGAGAATTAAAAATGTTAGAACATAAGAGGCTGGGCATGTTGGATTTAGCCATATAAATCTTCATCTTTCAACAGCTGAATTTTTTTCTGTTATCAGCACCCATTAAGAGAATCCATTCTTTCTCCAAACTAATTGCTTCTTAGAAGACTTTTTCCTTATAGTTACCAGGTAGCTTTTTTCCATCAGAAAGTTGGGAAAAGGTAAAGTAGAAATCAAGCAAACAATTGGAAGTTGATAGAATTTTTACAAGTAAGAAAAATAGGCACATTGATTAACTCTTTCTCTAGCAATCCCATTATTCAACTTCGGTTTGAATGTAAAAGGGAGGAAAACGTAAATAAAAGAGAAAATAAATCAAAAAATCTTTTGTTTCCCCTTAAAGATGCATCTCTTTCCAATCTTTCACCATGCCATGTTTGAAGCAGATTGAAAGCATCAAATCTTGTTAAGCTTGTCTCACTCTAATGCAACATGAAAGATACAGCCTGAAGTAATGCATTACAATGTGACTTGTCACATGTGGGAAATTTTAAAAGAAAGCAATTTGCTGATAAAAACAACACAATTAAACAATGGCTGGTTTGAATAAAAATGCAATATTTTCATGATGTGTCTCAGTTTGGGGTTATGAGAAACCCTTTGATCTAAGAAAAGGATTATTTTCTTGTCTGCTGGGAAATGACTAAGGTAAAGAAAGAAGCACTCTACAGAGCAGCTGTGCTCTGCAAAGGCAGTGGTTTGAGGTAACCAGTGCACATGAATGAATGCTTCCACCACTGCAATGGTCAACATGGTCTTATGAAAAAGCAGTGTCTAGAAAGTGTACTCACAAGTATATCATAAGCCTCTGCCACTGGTGGTCATTAGACACCTTGAGGCTCTTTATTCAAAACTCCTAGTGCCCCGCTGTAATCCTAGTTTAGGAAGATGTGTCAGACAATGGATGTTCTCACAACAATTTTGGTTTTCTGCAGTTATTTTTCTTGCTTGCTGCTTTTGCCTTGCACATTGCAGGCACTTCCCTGTGAACCACTGCAGTGGACAGCACCTGGGAATCCTCACAAAACCACATCAGCTACAGATGGGGTGTGCCAGGTTCCTTCAAACACGGTTTCCATTTCTCTCTCATTCTGATACTTTTCAAAAATCCCTCTCTTCAAAGGAGGACTCTAATAATTACTCAGTTCACAAACCAGTAAGTCTCACCACACTAAGACTGAGCACACAGACAAGGAGTTAAAGACCACAGGAGTTTAGACTTGTTCCAGAATAACTTTACCTACTGCTCTTCCTGACAACACCAGCTGGTTGCTCCAGCCGGTCACCTGCACCTAGAGTAAACAAAAAAGGCATGGAGTAAGCCTGAGTGGAGCGTGCAGCTGCACAAATGCCATGTGGTTAGCAGAGGAGTTTAATATAAACTGTTGAGATAACCCGGTGCAAGGGAAACACAAGCTGTATGAGAGGAGGGGAAAGGGCAAAGGCAACGGGACTGCATGGGAGAGGAGCAGAAGCAGTGTTTATGGTAGGAAAAGGGATGGGGAGTGCAAAAGTTCAAGTGGCAAGCACAAACAGCACCAAAATAAAGGGCAAAATCTTGTTTGCTTTCCCAGATGACAGCAATGATGATAAAATGACTCACAGCATGGTATTGCTGAGAGCCTCAGAAGACAGAGCAAGACGCTTTTATGCAAGGGGAGATGGTCTCATGTCACCTCTCCGAAGTAGCAGAGCCTAGTGTCCAAATGGTGTGAGACTGTTGCTGCTACACACAACTGTAGAATATTAGAAAGCTGTTTAAATCAGAATGAATTTCTTCTTGTCATTCTGAATTTAAGAAATCACAGTGGAAAATTAAAGCGTATGTTTTTAGCAAGTGAAACCAGCCTCTACTTGTATAAACCAGCTAAACCATCACACGTCTAGAAAACCCTAACATGATTGACAGTTTTCTGATGAGAAGCCAAGCTGGGAATAAAAAGGGTTAGACTTCAAGGACGATTTAGCAAGCAGTAGAAAGACATTTGCATATGCCGTGTCTGAAACAGGAGAACAAAAGTGGAAGGCAAAGATCAGCAAGTCCAGCCATGGTCTTTGGCAGGCATGTCACATTTGGTCTCTACTCTTTAGAGCCCATGAAACACTTCTGTGCTCCCTGTTACCAACCAATGGGCTACAGTGAGATAGCAAATGCCACAAATTTTTCAGAGGAAGAGAGCATGGGATGGATAAAAATCATGACTAGTCTCATGCCCTGCCATAGTAGTTCAATCCTGCAATTCCTAAGACACAATTTTCGCTGCTTTCACTGGGCATTTTGATACTTGGTTCTGAGCCTTAGTTCTCTCTCTGTCTTTGTGCTTGTATGAAAAAAGGAGAAGGAATCAGCAATCATTTCCATGCTAAAGACTTTGGAATGGCAACGAGAGAGATGGAAAGAGCTGCGCATGTGTGTGTTTGTCTCCAAAGGTTGCATCCTCAATTCTTTATATTCATTGGAGTGGCCAGGAGTTAGAAAGAGTGTATATGTGGTTGTGTTCCAGTAACACATTATTTCATTCTTAAAAAATATATGGTCTGTGGGTGAAATTCATCTTTTATGCAAAACTGCGTCACTTTAATGATGCATTCTTAGAGATGAATTTGGGTCTACTCATTTAAATTAGATCCAAGTGACTAGAAAACTCCATGAGCAATTCTAGATAAAAAAAAAAAAAAAAAGGAACTGGTAAATAAAAACATGTGGTAGATGATTAAGTTCCACATATTGAGCTTTCATTAGGAGTAGCTGACGTAACTCTAAGGGAGAGCTTGCATGTAAGCGATGCTCTTTTACATATGGTGCCTGACCAAGAGTAGTGAAGAAACACAGGCAGGCAGCAAAGCTGCTGTGGGACTTCTTTAACAGAGGATTTGGAATGTGCTGCTTCTTCATTTATTCCTCCTCTTTCAACTGTGGTGTAATTGCAATTTTCAGGAAAAGACCCAGTAAGTTCCCCCCACCCTCGTATATTTGGTGTCCTTAAATCAGACATCTATATTGTCTTTGTATAAATGGGCTGGTGCTAGGGAGAAGAGGAATATGACTGCAGGCCATCCGGTTTTTATTAGAAGATCCCTGGGAAGATTCAGACACCTCTGACCTGCCACATGTCGAAGACACTTCATTTGTGGTACGTGTCAGCTTGAGAAGTAAACTTGCTCTCAATTAGAGATAACTATAACTATGACAGCTTGCACATTAGAGGTACCCTCCCAATGAAAATACTACCATGAACAGTTTTGCTCCATCAAAAGACCAAAAAAAAAGGACATTTCCAGCCAACCAGCAACTCAGCAAGAGACCTGAGAGATCTTTTGTTATTCCTTTAATGTGAAGAAAGGCTCTGGACTACACTCAAAGGTGTGGTAAACTGCCAACACTTTCAGTATGTCTATATTAATTCATACATCCTTACCTTAAAATATAATCTTGACATTCCCAATTATGGAAATCATATAGCTGTACAAACATGACTTGCTTTATTAATGTTCTGTGCACCATTATAAAGCAAAAGGCATTAAGCCTGGTGCAATGTGAGGTAACAGATGATCCAGGTCTCTGCTGGATGAGCTGTTTGTGTACCACTTCTGATGGTGAAAGCCAGTGAAGGGCTTCTTTGTGTGCCTGCACTGTGGGTGCATAAGGGTGAGGGATGTTCAAGGTAAGAACATGACAAGGATTTCTGCCACCTCAGATGATGGCCCATGTGCCTTTCTTTCCCCTCCTGCCCTAAGACAAAGGCATAAGAGATAAGGATGTGCTGTGCTTGCCTTTCCTGAACTGTGGTCACACTGCAGTGCACCAAGGATGCTCAGGCCTTCGTGGACCTAGAAAGCATTGGTGACATCAGTGCTGAAGCCATGAAGACATTGGTGTCCATGTGGACTATACAAAAGCTGAGACAAGCACCATCCTGAATGCACAGGGAACCTTCTTTGGAAGTGTTTTCAGGAGAGATATCTCACTTTTACCAAAAAAGGATGCAATTCCATTTCAGCAGGACAGTCTAAACCAGGAAAAAAATTGCTTGATATAATTTTCCTTCATTGTCTTTGGCTAGTAGTACTACCCCAAACTAGCAGCTTTGCTTTTGCATTGCAAATGGGAACCCAGAAAGGTTTTTTGCTGTGTATGGTCTTGATTATCTTTATTTTTAGACTTTTATGCTCCAAAGTCTTATTTAAGCCAATAGTGACATTAATTATAGCAGGACCGCCTTACTTCCATTAGTAAGAACTACTCAAAGCTTTATCAGATTGTGTCCAAGATCCAAAATAGAGAAGAATATATAAGCCAAGAGTTTGGGGAGTTTAACACTTTCCTTGCTTTTAAGCAACTAAATCACAACATAAATAAAATAGTCTAACAGGATAATTAAACAGCCTGAATGTAGCAAGGGGGAATATTTCAATAACAAATATTGCTACCCATATACCTCAACAGAATGTGCTACAGTAAACAAAATGATAGCATAATTATAGTCGTTCCAGTTATGTTAATTAGGCTATATATACACTTCATTGATAAGCAACTGTGGTGCAAAGAAATGCTGTAAGCCTGATATTTCCTTGGTTAGCAGCTTTGTTGTGCATATGCTGCTGTTATGATCTTGGTTGTATTAATGCAGAGCAAAAAAAAGCCAAGATAGCAACCCAACCCTAAAAATAATAGTAATAATAATGGTATGCATCATGGCAGGCATAGTGCGAGGCTCAAGCTAAACAGCTCAGTGTGATTTTTCTCTCACACTGCATTCAGATTTCCAGATTGCCAGCAAGACTTCCCAAGACAACATCCCAATAAACTCAACTACTCAAACATCGCAGCTCATTGTGCTCCACAGAGGGAACCCTTTACACCTGTGTTTTGCTGACTCTGTAGCTCTAATTTTTTGGCACTCTGCGAGGTGTTGTTTTGGATTACAGCTGCTCAGAATTTAACATCACATCTTTTTCTACAGAAGTATCACTTTTTTTTTGGGGGGGGGTTTGTTGTTTTTTTTTTCTGAAGTGTAATATTCCACAAAAACTGTTGTTGATTTCTTAAAATATTACCTTTTGAGGGAAAAAACAATCTTTTCATGGAAAGAAATATGGGTTTGCTCATTTTTGACAATTGTTTACAGAGAACTTAAATGGAGAAAAAATAATCCGAAAATTTTCAGAAACCCAAAGGAGAAGAAAACACTGCATAAAACAAAATAAAAACCAAGCTCGACAGCTTTGACAACACATTTTATAGCAGAAAAAAAATAGCTTCTTTTTTAAGACAAACAAACAATATTTTTAAGAGGTTGCCTTTTTAGGATCTCTATTTGTCTGAATCTGAAACATGACCTTACGATACTTCAAGTCATAATTTTTTTTTAATTTTTTTTTTATTTTTTCTTTTATTTGTTCATAATTTCTAGTTTAAAACTCTTCTAATTCTTGAAACACCACCACCCTGCCAGCATCAGTATTTTAAATGGTTTCCCTGGGTCATTAAGTTTTTACTGCTACTTGTTTCGCACATGTAGTTCGGGAACATCTCCACTGCTTAGTACAGGATGGTATAAAGGTCCCTCAAACAGCCCCACCCACATCGTGCTAACATTATGACATTCCCAGCTCTCTCAAGAATTGTTGTTCATGTCGCAGTAGTGTGCAGTGGAGATACTTCCATCTGCTCAGGACTGGTTGTGGTCTTTCTCCTGCAGTGCTGCTTTGCACTGTGAAGATGCATCTCTAGTGGAGAATTAGGCCCAAAACTGTATGTGAATAGAAAACTCAGCATAGGATCATGTTAGAATATAGGCACTTCGATGAGTTTGGAGAACTCAAAAAGACCAAATTCCCCCATTTTGAGTTGCAGTTTGTGCAAAGCTGTTACATTTTTACTTCATTAGACTGTTTCTCTCCCATCTCTATTCTACTGGTAAGAGTCATGACCTCTGTGTCTTGGCCTCTAGATTGCTTTGAAGAGGATACTGCTGGTTGCCTCATTTCTAGTGTCGCCTACCATCAACATTCGAAAACACATCTCAAACTTAAAAAAATTATGAGACTTGTTTAAAAATTTAAAAATATACATGTAATAATAATTATCCAGGGTCCATTTTTATTTTCTTCAGCTGCTGATGTGGCTATCACATTTCAGAATAATTGGTGTTTCCTCATGAAACAACGCTACTTCAAGTAAAGATTCTGGCTCACTCAGCTCTGAAACCAAGCTGCAGACTGAGTGCTGCACAGCAAAGTTTGTGCAGCAGGAAACAAATATGGCAAACCATCCCCAAAAGCACATACTTAAGGCAACATCCAGAAACATTTGTCTTAATGTTGCAAGTATTAAAGAATTAGAAGCACCAAAGAAAATCTACTTTTCTAAAACTATTTCCATGGCACCCCTGCAGTTTTACACTTTTAAATGGTTTAAAATGATCAAGAACTGTTATTTTTCTGGCTGTTTGATGTGAAATATACAGCAATCACACCAAACCTTATATGTCAGTTTCTTTCACTTTAAAAAGTACTTAAAAAAAATAATCCAGATCTAAAAGATAACTCCAGGAATAAGGAGAGATCTTCTCCAAATTCTACAAATAATGAGGTCCAATCCTGCAAGATACTCAACATCACCTAAAATTTGCTGAATACAAAGAACAGCTTTCAAGCAGCACCCAGTAATTCCTTTCCCTCACTGCACGCCTGGAAATCTGAATCATAATTAAATGTGCATGTGGCACTTTTTCACAATATGTTGCGTTTGTGGTTTTAATTATCATCATAAGCGCTATAGTTAATCTGTAGTTCAACATGTGAAAACGTTTATATAGTTTTACATGATGGTTTGGTAACACATACAAACATTTAGGTTTAAAGGAACAAGGAGGGTTGGGCCCTCATCGTTTTATGAACCCTTACGTCAGCCATCTGGCGACCCTTCCCAGCTCTTTCACCACCTGTGAGCTGGCCACCCAAGCTCTTTCTCCTTCTGACCTCACCTCTTCTAGGAAGCAAGAGAAAGAAATCCCTCTCTGCCCAAGCACAGAGGAGAAGCAAACATGAGAGCCACTCAGAAAGGAGAGTTTGTACGATGCTGAACTCACCAGAGATCAGTGTAGAAGGAGTAATTCTGAAATGACAATGTCTTGTCCAACACTTAAGGCTGGAGGTGGATTTTCTGTAGTACATGGGCAGCACCTTTCTGGCAGGGAACTTTCCTCTTATGTGCTTATTCTAGTGCATATATGATGCCTGGCTGCAGGGCAGAAAAAGTATGGCAGGGAAGGATGCAGAAAGATAGAGGAGGTCACTGAGCACAGGCACTTCTTCATTTATCCAACAGCCATGTTGCACTATGCTGCCAAGCACTGGCCCTCAGGAATGTGCAAACACCTCAATCCATGTTCTCAACCTCTATCCAAAGGATGCTGGCACTGTCAGAGTGTTTATGCCTGCACATTTGAAAACACAGATTATTACTTTATGAAGGGATCATACTGAAAAAATAGAAATTTGAATATCCTGAGTGACGGTGTTGAAATAGAGAGGATACTGAGGCATGTCAACAGGCTGTGAATCCAGCAGAAAATGGGCTTCTATGGCTCCAAGAGCAATGCTGAGACTATGCTGCGTTTGTGCTCTTGCCACTGGAATCGCCCCATAGACCAACCTGATCATGATCAGATGTGTTTTCTTTCCTCTTCAGCTATCTTTTCAAGGAGTCAAACCAAATTGCTCATCCTGAACCCAAAGTGTGCATTTCCTGTCTGATGTGGTAGAAGTTAATGACCTCTTGAGGACTGCCCACAGACCAGCAACAAAAACAAAAACAACAACAACAACAGTAATAATAATAACAATAGTAATGATTGTAATACAGGACAAATCTTCACAAAGCCTGTCAGGGAATTTTCAGCAAAACTGCTGCACTCCGAGCTTCTCAGGTTGGACGTATACAGGGAAAAAAACACTGGTACTGGCATTCACCTTTTTTCTCAAACACCTCTTTACAATTGATGACAGACATGGTGGAACTACATATGGAGTTGAGTTATTTGTGCTGCAGGTTGCCAGAGGCCTTCTGGATAAACTGAATATAAATTATTGAGGAAAATGTTACAGGAAAGAGCAATAAAAAACAGTACAGCTACAGAAAACAATGCAGTGGTAGTTTTTTCTTTTTGCAAGGAATTATAAAAAGTTTTGAAACCACCAGCTACTCATGCATGGTCAATCATAAGTTTAGTATAAATAGTTTAAATGTAATGAAGTACATTTTTTGACCACAGAACAGAGACTTGAGGAAATCTTTGTTCTTCCTTCTTAAAATTCTTGTCTGTAATTCGTGAGGGTACTGTGTTATGTATGGGGCAGCCACCAGTAATCTATGCCACACCAATTTAATTTAAAAAGCAACCCCACAATTTAGAAGACCAAAAGGCCTCCTTCTGTTTTATCACAAAGGCATTACCAAATTGCTAAATATCTCCATGTCCATTCCTGCAAAAGTCTTTTCCTGCTAAGTCTCAGATCACATGTGAGATTTTGAAGATGCTGTTCCCACTAAAAGGAATTCTCCTAAAACACTACCCATGCAGATCCAGCAAAACCAAACCACTTCCTTCAGAGCAACGCAAGCCCAGTCAACAACGCTGCCATGATGAGGGAAGTAGCATAAATCTAAACGTTTGTGGAAGTCTGCAGAGGAAAGGGGGCACAGTTTAAACAGCTGTGAAGAAGCCTCTGTGTGTATGCATCAACTCAACATCAGCCTTCAGTGTGTTGAAAAAGGAACATATTCACACAAACCCAGTATATATAGCAACACATTGAGCTCATTCTTCCAGAAAAATCATGTAATATTTCAAAAACTATCTCTCATAACATTTTAGAAGTATTTCTTGGTGAAAATGCAATAAATAAGGAAAGAATACACTACTACTGTGTGTGTATGTGCTCAAAACAACGACATTTTAGCTCCAGAAAAAGATTTTATTCTCCTTATTTGTCCCACCTGATTCCTTCATGGTTGATATGAACATATCAATGTTATTTCTCAGTGCAGTTTATTCTAAGTTTCTCTTTCATTGCAGCCAACAAGCTATTTATTGAGCTCCCTGTAACAGCAAAGACATTCTTGTTATGGGTCTATTCAAGGTGCTCCTACGTACACTGTTTTGCTGTCACTTTTTGCTGATAGATAGATAAATGAAGTCATAATCCAGAAGAGATTTATGTTATTATTACCACAAAAGATGTCCTTTTCATTCAGCAGTTTCACTTGGACTAGGACAAGCAATACAGGGAAACTAATAAAGGCAGCACAATGAAAGGCTCTCAGAAAAAAAAACCATGGGGAATTTTCTGGGACATTTTAAAGCTCCTAGATGCTCACAGTCATCTGTCAGCAGTTATCGCCCAGCAGCAGAGGTGGCAGAAGGGAATGCGTGTCAACGAATGCCCCTAGGCACTGCCCTCAGCCACAGCACAAAGTCACCTTTGCTGGGCACTTCACTGTGCCTGCTGCAAGGACTGGTGGCCCTGAGCCACGGGCACATGCTCCTTCCTGCTGTAACACTGCAGTCTTGGTAGAGAAAAAGTGGTGCAAAGGAACATGGGGAATATTTACATCAGCACAGCAGCCTCCTACTCATGTCGACCTCCACATATCTATCCGTGCACCCAGAGGACAGGGGCAGCAACTGGAGGAATATAAATTCAGCAGGGGGAGCAGGTAAAGGTAATTACCTCCTAGGCTTTCTATCAAGATGTATCAGAAGACCTTTAGAATCCTTGGAGACTTCTGCTACTAAGTCTGTGACTTTGTTTTCTTAAGGATCAGTTCTGGATCCCAGATATTATTTGGCTCTAAGAAGGACTGCAATGAATATGTATAGAGCTGAGAGAATTATTCATACCCTGATGTGGCTGGCAGAAACCCAACAGTTCTGGCCTGCCCTTTCAAATTATTACAAGTGTTGGATGTTTCACCTATTAAAGTTATGGCAACAGCTCCTGGGATGTGCACAGACCTGTCTGCAGTGTTTTGTCTGGATATGCCATCATCAGGGATTTCAAATTGTATCTTCCTTAACACATTCTATGGCAGACAATTGCTTGCAATATAACTATATTTTATATAAAAAAACTTCCACAAGTTAGAGTTGCCCAACCATCGGAGGTGCTGAAGGAGAGACAACAAGAGGATGTATCTCTGTCTGTCATCCTGACACTTTGAAAACAAATTCCACATTGCTGTAAACGTGTTGAGGAACAACAGAGTAATTGATTCATGTTGAGTCATTTCTTGTTGCCTCTTTAGGAGAGAAGGCAAAGTTTTCTTGTCTATTTAGCAGAGCTAGACTAAAACTAGGCCAGTTATAGCAGCACCATCTTGTGGTTTCCAGTTAATATGCTCTGGCCTAGGGCAGCCATTTGTTGTCAATTTATATTTGTATCACTAAAAAGTTACAATTCTATTTAACTGGTGCTCTTTCCAGTCTGTTAGATTTCAGGTTTAGTTCAAAATACAATAATCTGGATTGAATAAACTGTGTAAACTCGGCAGTCACTGGCTGAAGACAGAGCAAAATATGGAGAACCTCTTTATTGGTCGGAAATCAAGTGTCCTTTGTGTTTTAGGAAAGATTTTGATTTGTGTTATTGCCCACTGTGCAGCTGTAACAGAGAATTTTGCTATTAGTGACAGAGGAAAATTAAAGGACATTGTTGCTATCACAAGACAGAGGGCGTGAACAGATGGCAAACGCCTGAATGGGCTGACAAAGACCTGGATTTCCTTTAGGTTTAAGCAGAGATGGTGACAAAACATATCAGCACAATTACAGCTAAAAAGTTCTGACTGTGTAAAGGGCTGTTGAATATACCTTTGCCCTTGCAAGTATCTGCAATATTATTGATGTTCAATTAACATAGTTTTTGCCACCCACTTTCAGATAGATCGTAATTTCAGTGCACAAAAAATCCTTAAGAAAAAAAAACAAAACAAAACAAAAACCTTTTAACTGCATGCTGCAGGAAAAGCATAAAAATGTTGCTGCCGTCAAAGCTCATGTAAGAATTCTTCATGGGCAAGCTTACAAGGAGTTTACCATCTCTTGAAACAACCTGAAACAGATGCTGAACTACTTGAGGCTTAGTTCCTTGAGGCATTTTTTTGTACTGTAAAGTAGCACAACCAGATGTCACTACCTGGAAGGCCTTCAACATCCATTGTACTTAGCATAATGTGAAGATGACCAAACATTATTCTGAGCTGAAGACTAAATGCTGCAGGAAATGTAATTCATGATTAGTTCATCATGATCTTCTCTGCCTAATCACTAGTATTTGGAGCCTGACTTTAGTATGCTGTCACTGTCAGAGTTGAAAAGTGGAGCATGGCTCCGTGATGCGACAAAAAGGAAAATACTGGAGCAGAAGACCTAACTGGGAGAAGTGTTAAGTCTAAGTGCTGGAGAGCTGCTAGCTCCAAGATTATTTCTCCTGCACTGATCCTGTAGCATCATTGTTCAATAACATACTTCCATCTAGGAAGAGGACGCAAGGTCCTCCATCATGTTCCAAGTAAGGTACAGCTATACATGCTTCTTTCATGGCACCTTTTGTATTGTTTTTTCAGTCTTGTTTGCCAGTAATTGAAAATCTCAGTATTGAAATACTTATTTCCTTTCTACCCTAGTCCTATTTTGCAAAATTTTGCCCTGCTCTTTTTTGTCTTCTGCATCTTACAGTTCCATTCCCTCATTCATTACACTTTTGTCATGTTCCTGTTAGCTCCATTTTTCCTTCCTGTTCTCCTCCAGCACTAATGCTCTTCACATGAGGGCAAATGCATAATCCTCTGCAACATCTGCTGCTCCTAGGCTTGATCTTAACATCTGCATCCTTTCCACCTTTTCTTCCTTAACTTTCACACCCTCATTCCTAACCTAACCCCCTTCTCTCACTTCCTTCTCTCTCCCAGCTTCATTCTCCCAAGTTACTGATTCTCACAGAGGACTGTATGTCTTTGCCTGTATCTTTTCAGTGTTTCCATTGCCAATCAAGACTCTAGCAGGAGACCAAAATGGTGTGAAACCATGTTGCATTTAAGACTGAGCTTAAATGGTACCAGCCAAATAAATTCCCCTGAATCTGCTGAAATTTTACAACAGCAAATTTCTTCCATGGACCAAACTTCAGTGTTCAAAGGAACTAAAAAAAAAAAAAAAAAAAAAAAAAAGTGAGATCTTTAGTGAAAAATCCTTCCCCTGAAATTCTATGTCCAAACCAGTATTTATTTGAAGCAATAGTGTGCCATAGAACTGTGTTTCATTGTATAAATCACCCCCTTGAAAATTATTCCAAAAGCAGCCCTAGATTCTGTTGTCATCTTCATACAAATCAGAAAAAAGTGGAAGAGGCACAAAAGAAAATGTCAATATTCTAAAATCTTATTCAAGAAAATAGATGTTAAATTTATTTCTTTCCTTACTAATTAAAGTTCGGGGTTTAGCTGTAATTATATACTATCTATTTATATTTATTTTAGTGTAATTAGGAAAAAAGAAAGGTAAAAATTTTAATTCTTTCTAAGCCAACCTCATTAGGATATTTTGTCAGGATTTTTAAGAAGTATCTGTTGTGCCAAATCCAAGCATGATTCAAGACTGCAGGGCCTCAAAGGAAACCCACTGACAACAGAAAGCAATAAGTTATGTACGGTGAGCACTCCTAGGAGTTTTTGTTTTTCAGAACAGAAAATTGTAACATAACCTATTTCCCACAGAAAACAGTAGAGTGTGTGGCTTTGCATCTCCTGTGCATCACAGCAAGTCTCTGAATTGGCCACTTCCTGCAAACTTATGTTTTCCAAACAATGTAAGAAATGATCCCAAATCAAATCCATGCTGAAGGCTCAGAAACAAGATTCAGTAGTATGCACAGCAGAAATCAGGGTTAATATGGGAGGAATATACACCACCTTAACTGTAGCAATGCTTTAATAAATGACACCTCTAAAATACAGCAACTGAATTCTGCCAGTGTTATTAGTAAGCTGTCTCCTGTACTGAAGGAATGAACAAGGACAATATTGTTACTTATAATTCAGAGCTAGCTTGTATGAAAAAGACATGTGGCATCAGGAAACTGTAATTAATTTGGTGGTGTAAGCCTTCATAAATTACCAAGTATTCCCAATAGCAGCCCTGCAAAACTTACAGAGAACATGAGCTGCCTTCAAATTACTTAGTTTGCTTGCTACCAGAATTCTTTTAAGGTGGATAGACACCGAGACAGTATTAAAAATGCTCAAACTATTGCAATGGCTGACATATTGAGCCACCTTTAATTAAGACCATAAGGTTCCTTTGGGCCATACATGAGACAGTAATCTGTGTCCAGAGGCTGTCACTCTCTTCTCTAATGGACTACAGCACACAAAAATGAATTATAGGGGAAAGGTTGCTGCTCCAACTGGGACTGGAGTCTCAAGATTTGAAGGCAAATATTTTGCTGTTGATCAAAATGAGCAGCTCCTTGTGCAACAGCTAGTACAGTTTCTGGCGCACAACACTTAACCCTCACTTCGAGCATTAAAAATAGCAAATTTGTCGCCTGAGGGGAAATTTTTACATTTTTATTTATTCATTCATTTGTTCATTAAGGTGACATCACATAAGCATCTGAGCACAATTTTGCCAGTCAAAAACGGAAAAAAACCTTGATCTGAAGAATCCAAATGGAATATCAGATGAGAGCTTCCAGCCAGGAGATTCTTGTAGATCTATGTCAACAGAAACAGGCTACAGCTAAACAAAGATTTCAAAATGCTTTTCACTGATATTTGTTTAATTTTTTAAACAAATTAACTTAAAACATGACAATGCTTTTTTGTGCTTGCTTTCAGCAAATATTCAATGGTAAGTAATTCTATGGGACTGGTGGCTTGCAGACACAGTAGATTTTAAGTAAACATTATAAAATATTAGTTGAAGCAGAATTTCAAACCGTGGATTCTACTGTCTATTGCCCAATACTGTCGACCGTTTGGATCTCTGAATCAGAGCAAGCAATGCTCTAGGAAACAGAAAGAAAAATAGTCTCTGTCAAAGATACCTGTGTGGTAAATTCCAGTTATTTATGTTTATCAAAGAATCCTCTTGTGTTGTTAGCTTACTACACAGATTTCATAACTCTCCATCAAACTCCCTGAAATAATCTGCTGAGTTAAAGTGCATCTGTGCAGTGTTGACACTGTATGTTTGCTCCTTCTTAAATGAGGAATGAGGGAGAGGTACACATGTTCTTGCAAATATTTAAGCTGAAGCAAGGGTTTAAGGAGGGAGAAGAAAATAACATAACCAGAGTAGCAAGCTTGAAGACAAATTGCTGACTAAAAGGAGGAGACAACAATGATGGTCTTGACACAGGACGGCCCATGCAATTTTTCAACAGATGAACGCCAAAATGCAGAGCTGAGCTGCAAGAATGTATCTACAGGTGCCTTCCTCCAAACTCAGAATACAAGCAGCTCCCACAGAGCCCCAGGGGAAATCTTTCAAGCGGCAGTGTTCCCTATTTCAGTAACACCTGAGATGATTAAACGAACAATGAAACTCAGCTGAAAATTTGCAGCAAGGTTACAGTCTGCAATCTGAATAGTATTAAGAAGAATGAAATAAAAATGGAATCAATGCTCACAAGGATAATGTAAATCAGATGCAAATAAGATTCCATTTTATTTGTATTTTCTTTGTTTCTTTCTAATAGTGGCACGGTTAGTTGATCAGATGCTCAACACTTATTTTAAAACTCAATGCCTCTATTATTCCAGGAGATTTCCTGGGGGATAGTGGCATAACAAGTTCCCATTCCCATGAATAAAATGAATCTATGTCTTTGCCTGTGAATGACTTCAAAATGCAAACCAGAATCAAATATATGAATATGAAATGACAAAAATACTATTCTTATTACAAAAAAAAAATCACAGAAGCAGAAACATTTGTCTATCAGGGCCTTCATTGTAAAAACAGTGTTGGTGTGGGCATCATTGTAGCACACTGTAATGGTGTATTTCTGTAAAAAGCTCTTTGCCTGTTATTTCCAGCTCCTATAAACATATATGTGACATATATGTACTGATGATCTACATACCATGTATCCTTATTTCCTTTGACCAAAGTGCCTGAAATAAGTATCCTAATCATTATCCTTTAAATCTAAACATTTTATGCTATCAGCATCTCTTCCTAGGATCTTAAGGGTGCAAGTTTCAGGTTTGGTTCTGCCATTAAATTGTTGTACTGATTTGTTCAAATTCCTCAAGGTCAATAAACCAGCTTCTTAGTCTGCTATGTGGAAATATTACACAATTCAGTCTTTCCTGAGTTACAGTATAACTTGCTTCTAACACAAGACCAGCCTTCATAAAATCTACCTATTCATCAACCAATGTATTTAGTCTGTAACCCTGAAAATAACAGTCAATAAAAAACCCTCAGAATCAAGGTTCGAAAGACCCACAGAATTTCCTAATGTTTCTGAAGAATCGTGTACTTCAATCTTGCTAAAAATATAATAAAAATTTAATCATTCTTGAACCTGCTCCAGGCCAGCCTGACACAAGCCACTGCCACAGGTGCCAGAAGCAGATTTGAAATTGTTGATGAGCATCTGTGTCTTGGTAGATCTCTCAGTATGTGAGAAGCAGTCTTTCTCATATTTCCTTCATTTCAAAAAATTAACCCTTCCTTTGATTGATTGTAAGCAATATGCAAGAATGGAAGAGAAGAGCACTCAGCAAGATTACTGTACATTTCTATTCTCATTTTCAATATCTGAGCATCTGACAAGACTGTGTAGTCAGTCCTTCAATCCTGTTGTCTTGCTGCTCCTGACTTGGAACATACACTGACATGACCATGCAGCAAACATTGCACCTTTGTCTCCAAAATTAGTTTTTTATTTCCAGTATTGAAACTTTCTTGGCAATCTGTGTAATCTGTTCTAGGACAAATACAAAATAAGGCTCAAAAGCTTCATGGTGTTTTTTACATTCAGCTGTCTTGAACAGTTTGAAGCCAACACAAGTGCTTTAAGAATGTCCTCAAAGCCCCTCATGGAGCTTGTCAGATCAATATCAATAGCCAGCAGGAAAGATGTTTGAACTGAGACAATTGGAAGCAAATCTGTTATGATACTGCTGTAGTCTTTGAAGCAAAGTGCACAGCCAAGCTGGAAGCCAGGGCAGAGAACAGGAACTTCAAAGAAATTCAAAGAAACTTCTCTTTCTTTTCACTACCACTCTTTGCTCAGCATTTCATACACTCACTAGGCTTTTAGCTATGTGTTTATGTCAGAATAATCTTTTCTGATACTGTGAAATGTCATATGCAGGACTGGTCATTGTCAACTATATATACAATTAAGTACCAAAATAAATCAAAAATCTCAGATGAGCAATGAGATCCATATGTCACACTCTTCATGGCTGAATCAGAAAAAATACTCCCAGGCTTCTACATATCAAATCTTTTGGGATTTTTACCTTTGCCTGTTAGCTCCAGTTGAGGAACCAACATAATCTATGGGAAGGACCACTAATCTATTTTATTAATGTCCCAAGTGCATCAATACACTTTAAAATTGCTCTGTTCCTAGCTCTGAATAGCTGAATATCCTGCTTCAGTTAATTTTTGCCTAATGCATTGATCAAAGGATTAATGCAGCCTTTTTGATTAGCCCTCAGTATGAGGGAATAGCAAGGTAAGGTGTGAGCAGAGGCACCAAAAAGGCATGTGTGCAACATCAGCCCAGGTAGCTGGCATCCGCAGGCAAGCATTCCTGCTGGCCATCTCTTAAAGAGGCTGCATGGCCAGACAGCTTTGGTCAGGAGCAGAAATAGAATGACTCAGGCTGGCCAATACAGGACTACCAGAACTACTGAAGCAGCAGACAGACAGCTCCTTCTGCCAGGTCTTTGTGCAGAATCGTTTTCCTTTGTGCTGTAGGTCCGTCCTTCTACTTATCCAAATCTTTGCCTCACCCATTACTCTCAGTTTCTCAGTCCTGAATTTTTCCTTCAGAGTTTTTCACTTTTACTGATTAATTCAGACAAAGAGCAAGGACAAAAGGCCCCTTTCAAAACTCAGAAGGTTGCTGTGAGATTTGACACAGGCAAAGAGACTGAGCTGCTCTAGACAGAGAAGTTGGAGTGAAGAGAGATCTAACACCCATTATTACTAACATCCTATTTCTTTGTCATTATCTCTTAATTATCTTGTCTTGTTTATTTAAACAACAAGGCAATTAAGAGACATTGTCAATGGAACAGAACCCTGGCACAGGTGAATGGTCTCTGCTGTGAGATAAATGCCAAGATATTTAACAGGCAGCAGCATAACATGAGAGTCCTTCCAAAACACTGGGCAGCGATTGCTGGAAAATGTGTGCTATTGCTACAGCAGGATGTCTTACAGTCCTCTTCATAGTCATTAATTGTCTACTTCTGGGAAGTCTCTTGGTACTTTCTCCAGATGTGACTGTACCTTATGAATACACTTAAATATTGGACTGCAACTTGGCATTACTGAAAGGATGCTGCAAATACTGAATGCGGCAAACCAGAAAGAACTTGAAGAATAACTGGAATTAGCAATGGACTTATGGGAAGTAGCTAAATATAATTTCAGTAGGAGATTACTTAGGGGATGGGTGGGGTGGAGTAAAGGCACTTTCCTATCTCATCAGACCAACAATCCATCTAATCCAGTGACAGTTCTCTGACAGCACCCAACAGCATATTTTTCAATCTTTACAGTAGATAATGGCAGGACAATATGTTTATAGGAGAAGTTTCTGCCTAAGATCTAGGTGGTGTTTTCCATCCTGAAGTAGGAAGAGCGATTTGTCAATCCGTTATTTATTCGAATGCAATCATGTTAACCACATGCATAGCATTGTTTTTTTAATACATTTGTCTCACATTGTCTTAAATAAGAATGGAATTTTTCACCTACTAGCTATGAAAAGAGAATCAGCCAGTTTTAGTAATCTTGGACTTACTAAAATGGGAGAGGAGCTGGAGGAAAGAAGCAGCTTTGAATGGAAGTGGGAAGGAAGGGGTTAGGTTTGAAGTTTGAAGGACCTTGTAGGAGCACCCCATACTGAACGTTTTGGACACACAGAGTGAAATCTACTTTCCACCCTTAAAACACCCCTGCTGATAAGTTGATGGAAATGTGGTTGTCCCACAGAAAGGTTTTCTCTAGTCTTGTGGCATAATGAGTACTATGGCAAAGGTTGCCTGAAAAGATCTTGTCCGGTTATCTTAAGTGTGTCGAGCTCACATTTTGGATTTATCTTCATTTCTGCATACCCACTTTTATACAACAGAAATAATAGTAGACTACCCTGTGGGTTAGTGCTTGAAAAATGAATGTGTTTACTTACTGATATTTTTAACTGCTTATTTACTCCTTGTTGCTCTCTGGGGCAAAGGCTCCACCTCTGGCAGAAACACAGCACTTAGGATTCCAGTTTTTAGGCTAGAAAATGCAATTTCAGAAATGGTGTCCATTTTGGGATGGAGGCAGAGGGCAAGAAATAGGGTACAAGGAAGGAGGGAACTGGGTGCTACCAGTCGAGAGGCACAGTTTATTCTTTAATGCTGTTTTGATATTCTACCTGTAGTCGTATATTTTCTTTTTTTATCACCTTTCCTCAGTGATTCAAAACCCTGGGGAAATACCAGAGTTTATGTTGCATAGATTATTATGACAAACACCACCACCACTTCTTCTTCCTGCTCTGTTGGATGAGCGAGCTCGATTGCTTGATTATCTAACGATCATGTCCGACTCCAATTATCATTACTTATTAAATCAAATTTGACACAGAAAAATAATTAAATGTTTAAATCAAGGCATTCTACTTTGTCACACACTTGAATCTCCTAGCAAGCCTATGGAACAGTTGTTAATATTGAAAATGAGATGAAAGATGTTCTATATTTATCTCCCCAGCATTTCTCTTCAGCATAATAATGGATGTTTGACAGTAACATGTTGTTGAGCCAGTGAGAATCATTTCTGAAATGAGCACTTACCTTCAAAAGTAGACTCACAGAAACCTGGAATCATTCAAAGTGGAACAGATAAATGTTCATTCACCTGGGAGCTGTATTTTGGCTGCCTTATGGCTCAAATAAAAATGAACAATTTTCAAATGAATATAAAAATCATACTTAAAAGACTTCAAATGGAAAGTATGTATGTATTTTCCAGCATTCATATATAAATTAATATGTACCATCTGGGTTACATCTGGTGATATTATAGTGTTGTCTCATGAGCAGAATAGGTGTGAGAACCATGAAGAAAAGCTGAGCAGTTCTGGCACTTAAACTGCAAGGGAGACAACATTCATATGTAGCCCTAAAAGTACACTGCCCCTGTCCCTCCGCTGCTGCTGCTGCTTTTAGAGCTGTTTTCCTTCTTTTCTCCCATCTTATTGCCTATAAACTTTCATTTTTTTCCCCTAAGAACTACATACATCACCCCTATGATCCAGACTGCTATTTCCTCTAGGTTCTGGGTTCAGCATTTGCAGCAGGTCTTCGCACAAGGCAGTAGTCACACTGTAAGTGAAACCCATGGGTGTCCCATTTTCTCTGGTGCTCCCACAACAAACATCATCTTCTCACTATGCTCTAAAAATTCTGCTTTAAAAGCACACACTTTTGATTTCTCTGGTTGTCTTCAGTCTCCCAGTAAATCTTTCCGGTTGTTAGTGTTTTTCAATTTCCTCTAAATGCCTAAATTTGGAGGCTAAGTCCTGTAGTAACAATGAGGAATTTTTGACCATGCAAGAGAAACTGGAATAATTTACTCTGCTGACATGCTTAGGATTAACAAAAGAATGCATGTGAATGAAAATGCATATGATAGCCCATTGCTTCCTTGCTTTCTTTTTTGTCCTTCAAAATGGCAAACTTTCATTTCATGAACTAATGTCTGAAAATAAGTGTTGTCTTTGCAAATGCGTGCAGACTGACAACTTCTATACATCTAGCAACATCACACCAAATTTATCTAGCACCTCATCAAGCCAAGTCTTCAAATACTTTTCAGAAGGCTGTACTATGAATTCAGCATATGATCTATAATTCCAAACTAAGGACTAAAGATTAAACAAACCATGTCTTCATTACTAATATTAAGAATGATCTACACATGACCTAGGATAAGACTAGGAGATCAGCACTGCCTGCAGTGTAGAAAATGCAAGACAGAAACATGGACAGATGAAAGGACTACCTTCTGTCTTGCTGTGGACCTCAGATCCTGAGGGCTGGTGGACTGTGCCACTTCTCAGAAGTCAGGTTTACAGCTGAGAGAGAAAAATACAATCATCCTTACACGTAACTATTTTTATTTTCAGATAAAGTCAAGTGAGGTGTTAATTTGAAAACACTGATCTTCGCAGGAATCAAGGGAGTGAATTAGATGGCTTAGATTTTTCTGCTCCTTTTCAGCCCTATTTTCTTTGTTTCTGTGGTCTATACAATTGCACTGCGAGAACAGCCTTTTCCCCTGTGCTACAGACAAAAACACCCAGTTCAGGAGCACTCTCATTTCAGAGAACACGTCTCTAAGAGCTCCAATGCAGAAACCAAACCTCAGCGACCCTAGACTGAGCACAGCGCAGGAGTAGGTATCAGACTTCTGATTTACTGCACATGAAAATCAAGTACTTCAGGACAAGTGAGGGAAAACAGCACACCATTATTCATCTGAGTAGATTAGTCTCTTTGTGCACGTAAACAAAAAGTATGTCTGTTCTTCTACCTTTTCATATAGGTTATATTCATTAGTAAGATATGCTGTCACCCACAGCTCTGCAGATTCCATATGCAAGAATTTCAACATGAAAAAAATGTGGATAGAAACCCTCTTTTAACTCTGACTCACCAGACACTAAGTTATACATGTGTCTGGAATGTCTTTCTCTCTTAGCAGTGCATGAAGAACTGTGTCAGGCCTTGTGCTTTCCCAACATGCTGATATTTGGGAGATCTTGTTTACTTAGGACTTCTTTAGGTCTTTTCTTGGGCGTAAAATTGTACTTGGAGAGGAGGACTGTTTACTCTTAAGAAATCAAGATATTACCCCTTTATATTTACTTTATTAAGCAAATGAACAATCACATTTTAGCCTTCAGAGGGAGATTTTCATTCTGCCATTAATTCCCTCAAATTGTGACCAAAAGAGGCATCTTGGACGGTTTCTCTGCAAAAGGCATTATACAAACAAGATACAGTGATACCCTAAATTGCCTCCCAACACACTTAAGCAAATCAGGCAGAAGAAAGAACATTTTCTCTCCATTTTACACTCAAGAAACTGAGGCTTATGATAAAACAAAGAAGCTTACCACTGTTGTAGACCAATTTTCACAAGAGACAAAGTGTCCTGAATTTGGGCTCATTGTGGCAGGGAGGGATGAAATGGCCGGTGTCTCTTTCACTTGGATGAACTGGGGAAGGGTTACCATACTTTTTAGTTATTATTTTACTTTTAAATGAAGCGTTAAAAAATCTGCCAGGCAGAATATTTTTTCAGCTTTCTTTCCTAACCCTAGAGTGGCTGTAAAACCTCAGCAGTTAAAAATGTTTTTTCTGGCTCCAAGTCTAATGCATCCATAAAAATTACAATTTAAATAAAGAAAACTTGTTTTGTTCCAACTCCAGAGTGGCTCTAAGAAGTTACATATTTTCTAAAAATGCATTTAATTCTCTATTTAAAAAAATCCATCAATACACCGTAACTGAATAATTTATTGAAAATTCTGTATATGTTCTAAACTCCAATTTATCAACTTTAAACCAGCAGTTTGAGATCTGGTAAAAGAAAAACGTTAAATTAAAAACCTGGCATTGTTTCCCCTCAAGACACATTTAGTTCATGGCCTTTCTGGGGGTGTCTGAGGCTGGATTTTGTGTTCTGTTGGATGCATAGCTCTCATTGTCTTTATTAAGTCCACATATTTTTCAGACACCCTGAAGAGGTTTGAGACCTCAGTACTAAGAGAAATGTCACTGAATACTTCTTCCTTTTTGTCTGAAGTTGTGATTGTCTTTCTCGGATTAGAAAAGCCTCACAAGATGTTTGGGTCCTTCAGAAAAGATCTCTCCTGGGAAATGCACTGCATGATTTCCAGTCTCTTCCAAGCTCCAGTATGGGCTCCCTCTTTGGTCTTGAGCAAGTCAATTAATAATTTTCATTTCATTTCCTTCTTTTGCAGAAAGCGAAAACTCATTTTTACTGGCCTTAGGGCATATTTTGCAGAGAGATCAATTCACATGCTTTAGCAGACAGCATTTTGCAGATGCCCATTTTAATGGAACAGTTCTATGGGTGGGGACAGTGGATGCTCAGATTGCCCGGGAGGACAGGCGGAAGATGACAGGGCTCAAGACCTTCAGAGCAGGGTGCATAGGCAGTGCCTTCTCTCACTGCTGGTCCCTGAACTTTATTGTACTACTGTATCCCACTGGAGGCAGAGGTAAGGGGTTTGAGGGGAAAATCTCCCTCCAGTGATGGATATAACTATGTAAAGCTGTTCTCTGCTTTCTTTTCCATTCCTAAATGTTCCAAGAGGTCCCAGCCATCTGTGTGCCTCCAAGACTGCTTCCTTGAAAGCCTATGTCTGGCTTATTTTCCCATGCTCCTTCACCTTGTTCATGCCAAGATGCTCTACTGTAAATTCTCCTACTTCCCACCACAGGCAGCTTAGGTCTTGACTATATCTCCAAATTATGCATAACTAACTAACTGACTGTCATCCCACTCTCCATTCCTTGGATCAAATACCAGTGAAGGCTCTGGTACATGTCAGGTTCATGTGAGGATCTGAAACATAAATCCTGTCTCTTGCTGTTGCCACAAGAGCTGCAGGATAACAGCTGCTGCCTCACCAGAGGCAACTCCCTCACCACTTCCCCTGAGCTCAGAGTACAGCAAAACTGTGCTCAGGGAGCCTTTGCCTCTCCCAGGAGCCAGACACTGGCCACAAAGGGCCCGCGATGCTCTGCCTTCACAGACAGACTTGCTGTCCACCACTTACAGAGCTCAGGTAGTGCGTTGCATCTCATGTCTCACCAGAGCTCTTCTGGGGGCTCCTGGAGATGGTCTGTGTTTGACTGCAAAACCTCTTAATAAGCCTTTGTAAATATTGACAATAAAAAAGCTATCAGCATGAGCAAGTGAACTGTAGTCATCTACACTTGAAATACAGTGAAAGGTATACGTCCTCATCCTTTTTTTTTTTTTAATATAAAATTATTTTAATTTGATGCCTAGAAAAGCCTGCTGTCCTCTCCTAAGATTCTCAGTTCTGAGTAGCATGAAGTGATATAAGCATGGTTAAGCAGAATCTGTTTATGTTGGAAGTCTAAGGGAATAAAAAATATTTTCACAGGTCTACTAAAAAAATTCCTTGGTCAGATCTATCTCAAGCTAAAGAGGATTGATGTCAGGGATGGCCATAAAGGCCACAGTCTCCTTAGCAGAGAGGAACTGGAATAATTCTTTTTTTTCCACAAAGGACTGTCATGTTCTTCCTAAAATAATGACCATTTGTTTATTCATATCCAAATAATTTTGGCTAGATGCTGATGAAGCATCCCAAACACTGTCTGCTAGTCCAAGACCAGAGAGACAGCCCCCAGTTACCCCAGTACTGTTTTATTAAATTCCAGATTCCTGCTTCCTAGCCAGAAGTATCCTCACCCCTTGCTGTGAGAGTTGAAGGAACGAGAGATGAAGGTGTACTCACATGAACATATAATTCAGTGAACTGTGTAGTGAGGACCCTGCATTTACTGCTTCACGTGACTGATTGCCTCCACGATCTCAGCAATCCCCATGCTGCCATGGGACAGGGTGTCTGTGATGTGAGCACAACCAATGGCACTGCCAAATGCTGCCACTGATAATTGCCTTTTGTTATACCAATTTAATGAATTGTTTTTCAGAGACGTCTGGCTTCCCTGCCTGATGTGGGGGAAAGGGTGGACTGCCAACAAGGTAGGAAAATGCTGTTCTTCAGCACATTTTGTCTCCAAATACTGTTATTGCTTGATTCTCTTGCTGCCCCACTTTTTTCCATGGTTGACCCACACTGCTTGATAGTCTCTTCTAAACATTTCCATGCATAATCTCCTCCCATGTTCCTCAGGTTTACACTGAAGTGTGGGCTGCAGAGTCCATCCAAGGCTTTTCTCTGGCTTTCATGATCTCTGCTGAGCTCTTTTCTCATCTAACACCTCGTCACAGCTCACAGGAAGGACAGGCACTGCCCAGGGCAGAGCGACTCTTGCCACTATTTCCTGCATGATTACACAGGATCAGCGTCTCTCTAGGAAAACTGAGATCTTATTTTCACTAAATGGTCTGTGAAAGCATTTCCATTAGAGATGGTTTGGTATATTACAACTAAGTGGACGGAACAAAGTGAGAGTTTATTTACCCAGGAAAATTTGGATCAGATAGAACATCTGGTTTGCATTGAAATCTTTTATTTAAAAGAAAAAAAAAAAAAAAGAAAAAAAGTCCAGCTGGGTTAACAGACACTCAAGGAAAGCAAGTGGCTGACATGATTGCAAGTGAGTTGAAACAGGGTCAAAACATGAGCATCCTCTGAAGTCTCAGCTCAAATCATGCCTGGAGAGCATTTTAAGGTCCAATTTACAGGCCTGAATAAGAAAAAAATGGCTTATAAGTGCTGAGTGCCCAAAGAATTATGTTGATTCTCTGAAATGTGTTTGTTTTCTTGTCATTCATTATAAATCCTATTATCATGTGGGTCAGCCTAAGCATCACACAAGTTTGAAAAAATTTGTGAATCAACATATTTTGCTGTGGGTAATACAACCCCCCTCAGCTTTCTAGGGGCCACAATACAGCAACACTGGATAGATCAACTGCTTCTTGTTCAGAGCACAGGCACTGGATATCTGACTTACCTGCCAGCGCTAGGAAGGAGTTTTGAGAGGGATGAATAGTGCTAAGACTTGCGCCTAGCTGGGTTGCTCTGAAAGCCAGCACGATGTCCAGCATCTGCTGCTGCAGCTTCAGAAAACAACAGTAATATAATGGAAACTTTCTCAGTCTGCTGGTGCTCACTGCTGTGATGTGAGCTGTCTTGCAGATCCCAGCAAAAAATAGTCCTTTCATTTCTAACAAGGTTAGACCTCCTTTGCAATGCAGGAGATGTGCCCTGCACAGTACAGCAATTTGTTGTGGCTATCACATTTGATATAGAAAACATTTCTTGAGGAAACAGAAATGCTGCCTGTCGTGGTTTCAGCCCAGCCATAACTCAGAAAACCACTCAGTCTCTCTCTCACTCCCCCTCTCCCTCCCTCCACTCCCCTGCTCCTGGAGGGATGGGGAGGAGAATCAAAAGAATGTAACTCTCACGGGCTGAGATAAGAACAGTCCAGTAACTAAGGTATAA
>WYDI02028505.1:0-12774 GCA_009867235.2 Psittacus erithacus
CCAAAATCAAAAACACAGCACTGCACCAGTTACTAAGAAGGAGAAAAATGACTGCTACTGCTGAACCCAGGACATTGTGGAAACAGCTATATTGTAAATTAGCCTGCTGGTTTGAAATTTGGACTTGTTTTAAAAATCTACATGAAAACCAAGTAATTCTAAATATAATGTCTATGGATATACAAACAGATGTGAAAGCTTGTGGCATAACTTATCATTTAAATGCTTTAACAATCTTTACACAGAAAGTCAATCCTTCACATTTGCCCACCACTTTTTCAGAGTTCAGTGTTTCTAGTACTTAATATCTTATGGGTTTGAATTTGTTTTTACTTTTACATTGTAATTTGGAAAGCAAGGAGTCCTGCTTTGAGGCTGAGTGTGGAATATTTCAGTGTTTTCAATGTAAAATTCTTCAGGGCGGGGGGGCTATTGTGAAGTGCTGGTGTGATGCCTCCTGTGCCCTTGCAGGTCACCTCAAGAAGAATGGGGGCATTGGAGCACTCTGGTAGGGTGGGTGCTGTCTCTTAGAAAAAAGCATCCAAATGCTGTACTGTACTGAGTATGAGGGAATCATAACTCTTTCCATTATGAAATGTTTTACTTCACTGTAGATGTTATAAAAAGCTCCCTAATGGTGTAATATATAAAAAGAATACTGGAAACAGTCAGACAGCTCTAATAAGGTTATGTACAAATGAAACCTGTCCACATTTATTCCCTTTACCAAACAGCATGTGGGGAACTGGGAGTACTTAACCAAAAGAAGTTTTCTTGATTGAAAACTGCTTTTTCAGCTTGCAAATCTCCTCCTCCCTCTCCCTCCTCTCAATGGAAAAAACAACAGCCCTGAAGGAAATAAAGAAATATATCCTCTCTTGAGGCCTCGCCCCCGTCCCTGAACAATCCTTCTGCAGCTCCCAGCAGCAACTTCTGCTTCCTGCAGCCTGAATAAACTCTGTTTAAAAAAAAAATTAATTGAGCTTAAAAGCATTATTTCTCTGTGTGGTAATGAATTGAGTGTGGCAATATACTGCATTACAGTTTTATCCTTGGCATGCCACCATCTGGAACACCTCTCTGAGACTCTCATTGAGTACGTCAGGGAGCCAATGATCTGTTGTAGAAAACTGAACAAAATGCTGCTCTGGCTTTGCAAGGATCCTCAGAAAGGTTTCCTACAGATTTTTCTTTGAATAGTTTTCATTTTCATGCTTTTTGGAAAATTGAAATGTAGCTTGCGAAGCTCTAATAAGAAAGACCAGATAAAAGTGATCTGTAGATCCATTTGTAGGGAAATATGGCCATTCCTTGTGAATCATTTAGAATAGAATGCATTTATATAATAATACATTTATGTTCACTCCTGTATTTTAATTCTTGTACCTGTTGTTCCTGAAGTTGTGGTGTGTTCATATTGTACAAAGCCTTACTCAGTAAGACGGAATATGTAATTTTATTACTCCACAGCAAAGAAACTTTGTGTGGCATTTTTAATAAGATGAAAATTAGTTTTACTGAGCCATAATTGTATAACAATACCCATTCTGTACAGCCAGATGTTATATGTTTGTTCATTGTCTAATTTTGCTCATTAGATAGTCCTCACAATGATGCTATGTTTCATTGTCCCACAATGTGTCTTTGCAGCACCTCAGAGAGCTGAAAGGATGTGAACTGTTTTGCCCACTGGGAGCTGGAGGTTTAAGGCGTGATAGTGTTACTAGTAGTTAGATATCCTAATACATTTGTGAGTCATTGATTAACTGATTTATGCAACTACATGGGAAACCTGCAAGTCAAAGTTCTAAGTTAGCATGCTTACCAACGTAACATCTTTGGTTTTGCATGCCTTGCACTAGAGAACTATTTGATTTTGCGGTCTATTCCACACTCATACTTGGGGGTTTTACCTTTCTAAGTTGCAAAATTCTTTGTAAGGATGTATCTCAGTGTAGACAGTAAACTTACATGGCATAATGAGCTACTGATGGTTATTCATGAATCGAATGTAGGAGTTGCTTCCTGGCTTGTGTATTTTTTAAGTATATAAGGTCTTAAACTCTAGATTCAGTAAGGTATTATTAATTAAAAAAATATAATTAAGAATAAGGCATTTCCAGGTTTCACATCTAGGTTATGTTTAGCTCTTACTGGCCAGTGTTTTCTGTTTGTTTTTATTATGTTTTTTCCACATAAGAAGGCCAAGTTATAGTCCTTGTGCATTTTCACAGCTTATCCAGTCTCACATCATCACATCTCTTAATTAGTGCAACATCATCTTTTTGGCAGTACTTCCTGCTCATATAACTTCAAACATGCTTCTGAGAGGAGGTAGTCAAATACTGATGATTTGATTTGATGTAATCAAATGTTGTTGCTTTGATTACAAGATTCGGTTATTCACTTTTTTCCTCCTCTTCTTTCCACAACATTTTTTGTCATATTATTACATATGTCTTTGCTTTCAAGGTTCTTCCATACTCCTGTATCTATCCATTTCCCTGTACATGTCTTCTCGCATTTCTTCTGACGCATCTGTGCTCACTGCTCATCAGACCTCATCATACCAGTTACCAGGGCTGCCGCATTTAATTTTTGAAGAATCACTTTTTTGCTTACGCCTAGGCTAACCTGTATGTTATAAAAGCATTTCCTGTGGACATTCACAAAGTTATTGCAATGTCTTCTTCTAAATCCTTCCAAAAAATTAATTTCTACTACACTGTAATATAAAAACTCATAAGACAGCTTTCAATTTGCCACTGTACAGATATTATTACCTATGGTGCTGTTAGTTGTTCCCTTGTAGTTCCCTGCGTGTGAGCATATTTTTTCTTATACTTAATTGTAAGCCTTTGAGGACAAAGACCTTTTTTATCCCATGCCTTTATAGTGTGGATCTGTGGTCCATAAGCAGAGTTCATGTGATCATGCAGATATAGACCAAATTCAGCACTGAGTAAAAGGCACTTCCAGGCCTGATCAGAACTGCTTTGCTGCCTTGTTGCTTTGTGTTAGCATATGGTCTTTCAAATGTGCTGTACTTTTAAGTATAGATGATCAACTGCTTTAACATCTCTAAAAGTACTAGCTTTTTCTTTTTTTTCCAAGACAAATATATAACAGATGCGTAAATGAACCATGGAATGAATGTGCTGCGTAGAGCCATCATTACGCTCTTCACAATCAAGTTTTTTCATAAGCTCATGTGGCGTACACCTGTGTTAAGTTAATGGTGCACTTAGGTGCAGTGTAGAAGACTTAATAATTCAAAGTGGAATTTGTTTCTTTGTTCCTTTTGTGCTCTTTCTCATATCCTCCCCATTCATAATTTACCATGCTCTGTTTGCCTTCTGTTTGTACTTACAATTATTTTGCTAGTACTTGATTTGGCTGAACTTCAAATTCACCAACTAGAAATATGGAAGCAGAACAGGGATACCACATAGGATGATTAAAAAGACCCAACAAATCAGCAAGCAATCTGTATTACGGAAAATGTGCCTTAATATTCACTGTACTGAGTATCTACTAGAATAACATTTGAAAATTAAGAAATGAGAATATATATGAGTTGAAAAATAATTTAAACAATGATTGAACAGAGCTAATTGTGCATTTGGGGTCCAACGAGTAACTTGCTATTACAGCTCCTTTTCGTATGTTACAATCATATTTACTAGCATTTTTATGCCCCTTCAAGTAGAAGTTTTCTAATGTATAGTTGTGTGTTCTTTCATAAAATAGTTCTACTACTTAGTTCTTTCATTTTCCTCAAAAACAAAAACGTTTCTTTCTCATCTGATTGAAAAGAGGAAATAGGAATTGGATAGAAAGCCATCTGGTTTAAATTTAAAATGAGGGTGATGGCAGGGAGAGAAACGTTTGCAGAACTTGCAAAATCTAAGGCCGTTTTCTCAGTTGAAGGTGTACACTAACCACTAATGGCTCTGCCTTTTTTCATTTGGGGATCTAATTGGACTAAGCTTGCTTTAAAAAAACATTGTTAAAGATCAGCAGAACTACTACTGACCAAAAAGATAAAGCTTTTAATCTAAGATGGTAAGTTTCTCAAGCTCAGTAATTGGCTTGCTCTTAAGCATGCTGCATACTACATGCAGTAGCTTGCAGCGTGCCCAGCAGTGTTTGTGAAGGTCATTTGAAGCACAAGTTTATTAGACTGGTGCTCAGTAATTACTAGCTCTGTGCCCTATATCATCTGCTGTTAACTTCTGTATGCTGTTGCCCTTAATGAATTGAAAAGGCTTCAGGCCCACCCATGTCTGATAGTTCATATTCCCTCATAGATTACCATGCTTTCTACCTGTTTTAAGGACACTTATGCAAATTGTTAGTAGAATTTGGAACATCAAAATAGTCTAAGCAATAAATTGTCATCTATGGATTTTGAATCTTTTGAAGTTGACAGAATTACAGTCATGTTATGATACCTATTGGATTTATTTTTGGCCTAACTTTTGGCCTACAAACCGTCATCATTTGAGATTGTTTACTTTTCAACAGAATCCATTTCAGAACCATTACCTTTTATTAGACTGTGTATATCGATACCAGTCTTAACCAAGAGATTTAATTACCTATTCCACTTGCAGTCCAGAGATTTCTGCATAGACAGGCATACAACCATATTGTTTAATGACATTAACAAGGATAACTCTAGATGATGGTAAAGACTAATTGTCTAATTGCACAATATATGCCCCTGGCTCACTTGTGTGATTTATGCTGATGTCCAAACCACCATGTGCCCACTACTGGTGATAGAGAGATAAAAGGAAATACAGGGGTACCTAACTGACATGCAGATATATCTGTAGAATTCTGCATAGATATATTTTCTTCTTCTATATGGCAGTGTAGTTTGGTCTTTTATACCATGATAGATATCTGCATAATTTAGTGTATACTTTTAGCTCGCATTGTTTCACAGTTGATAACTTTCTATTTCGTAAGCATAGGAAAACTTACCATGGACTAAAACTTCACAGTGCTTTTTAGAGTTCTCCTTGGTGAAATGCAGATATTTAGCATTTCTATAAATGATGTTAGGTGAAAAGAATTATCTATTTTGATAGAAGGGTTCTCCCAGGACTTTGAATGGTATCCTCTTTTAGGGCTGAACACATCTTGATCCCATTACATTATTTTTTTTCCCTGATCACAGGCTCTCAGATGGCATTTTGTGGCAATAGTTTATTTGACCTGACCCAGAAGATTCTGGCTATTTGGAATGTGTTGTCATAAGCTATTAGTGATCCACCTATAACAGAGTTGTGCCTCTAGGCTTAGCATTTGGTTAAAAGGAAAAAAAGAGAATGAAAAAGAAAGAAAAAAACCAAAGCCAAACACCCAGCTGGAAAAGAAATATAATTATCAAGTTTAATGCATGAATATTATTGGCAAGGAAATGGTGATATTTAGATTGAAAGGTATCAACAAAGAAAAACCAGTGACAGAAGCATTGAAGATGACTGACATGTCTCAATGTTCAAGACATTTTGAACATTGTGGGCAATAGTTACTATAAATTTAATGTGTGAACCCCTGAGTTTCATGGGATTTGCTAGTTTAATATTTCATGTCTTTGATTTTTGTGTCTGTTATGTTGTTGCGTGCAGAATATTTTCACCACAGGCGCTGAATATCATGAATTCAAATATTGTACAGGCCTCAGGACAGCTTTTTATGAAGTTAAGGGCATGCGCAGGCAAGTTTGAAAAATGCTGATAATAAAGTTTGTATCTTTGTGCAAACGATCATGTATAGTTCATTAAACAGTAGAAGAAGCAGTGTCAAACTTGTCTGCCTGGAGAAGTGTTGAAGAGTCAAATATTTAGACATACTTTTTCTGTGAAATGAAGGTAGAATTCTGCCTGCAAGACGGGAATTAACATGATTTATAATGAAGATGATATTTAATGCATGTTGAGGAAGCAATCAAGTGCCAAACTGGTGTTGAAGCAGTTTTATACCTATGCTGAATGTAATGAAGAATGTAAGAAGCTTTTTCCCCTCAACAATATATAATGTAATTTCATCTTTTGTTTGTTTGTTTTACTAGCATAAGGCGGCATCAGGAAAGGAGAGCAATTTTGACTCCAATTCTAACAGATTTCACAGTTCGAATAACAGCAGCTCCTGCAATTATTTTTACAAAAATTGATGCCTCAGAGAATTTACACCAAGAGGTTAGTGCAAAGCATGAGCAGAAAAAGCATAACTTTTAATATGTTGATAATAATTTTACTGTTCTACCATTTGCAGTGTGCCGGTGTGTTTTCAAATACAGAGATCACCCTGGCGACAGGGGGAGTGGTAAGAGTTTTAGTAACTAGCTGAAACGTTCATTCTCTACTGGAGAAAGAGTTTCTTATAGCATTTGATGTTCAAGGCAGCCTGTCTAGAGGTAGATAAGCCTGTTTGCAAATCAGAAAATGGTAATTCTTTAATGATTTCCAGCAATATTTTTAAAAGATTTGTGATGGAAAGGTGTTGAGAAGAGGTGCTATTACAAAACATTGCATTCAGTGTATTCTCAAAGAAGCTTGACAAAGCAATCTGTACAGTGTCTGTAAGAAGAAAGTTGAGTTGAGTTTCTTTAGCCAGATTTTCAAGCCCAAAGATTGCCACAAACCATCTGCTTCCAACCATTACTGTGGACACTTCATGGTACTCCAGATTTAGTAATCACCATTACCAGTCTATGGGTCAGCCTGTAGTGATTAGTCTATGATAATCATGTGACAGATAAAAGGCATTGGCTCACTTTTTGGCATTAGTTTGTAGCTCAGGAATTTAGAATATTTTATTTAGGGGCAATATCAGAAAGATTTTGACTGTTCACAAGAAGTATTTCTTGTAACAGCTACCTCCTGGGAAGAGCAAAACTGGTACAGGAGTTTAAAAGGTATTAGGTGTGTATTGTATGTAAAATAAGTGTACATTGTTGGAACATAATAGCTAATGGGTATAGAAAGAAAAAATGTCAGCTTCGTATTGTGTGTAAAGGGTCATCACAAGGGCAGATGGAAAATTATTTCATGTAAAAATGAAATATAAAGCTTAGGGGGTGACTAGGATGCATGGAAGTTATTGTAAAAAAATAATCTCTGAGTTTTACTAATCCTTATGTTGAAGAATTTCAGTGTTTTCTGTACATACATTCTTCCTGTTACCTGTTCCCAGGATGATGTTCCCTGAGGGAGAGGTCTAGTTTAGATTATGAAAAGCTTGAACATTGTGCAATCTTCTGATGAGAACAGGCAGTATTTCTACTTGCTAAGCAATCCTTCTGCATTGATTCTGGTTTTCATCTTTTTATCGCTTGCCAGCTGTGGTGAAAAGCTTTTTCTGTGCTAGATAACACCAGTAAAACAGTGGCCATCCAGCTAGCTTTGCCAAGGTTTTAATAACGGTTTACAGGCAAGAAGAAATCAATTAGCTTGTTTATCAGTGAGTTCCAACACAAGATTTCATTACAAATTAAGCAAATTTTATCAAAAAAAAATAAAAATATCCTTTTCTTGAAAGTAAAGGACAATAGGAGATATTGCCAGGGCAGTATAAAACAAAATCTGACAGTCCACTCTTTGGTACTACGAAGAGGTGGAAACAGGACCTCACACATTAGATGCTTTTCTTGCAAAATTTATCTTAATAGTTATACTGTTGAAAGCAAAGGAAAGAATAAGCTACATCCATTTTTAGAAGCCAGAGACACTACTTTCTTCTAAAAAGACCAAATAAATACTGTATTTTATACATTGACTACAGCAGAGAATCACAATATGGTTACATAGAAGCTGAAAATTATTTCCAGAATGGCTGTTATCTTGTATTTTCCCTTAATTTCTCAACAGGAAATTTTGGTGTGTGGTCATTCTTTGGAGGTAAATGTAACAACAAACCTGGATTTCTTCCTCAATGTAGCTCAAGTACAACTTCTTCAGCAGCTGGTACAAGCCAATATGGTTGGATTGGAATCTTCCAGTAGTACCACTGAGGTAGGTTTTTTTCTGGTTTGCTCTTGGGTTTTTTAGAGTACCACAGCTCAGGTGTTTGCATCATCTAGATAAAATTATAAGGGTAAATGAAATACAAGTTTTGTTATTGTTTCTTTGATCAGCTTTAAAATGCAATCTGAGTATTCTAACAATAGGATGAGAGATATTTTAACAATATTATTCAGTAAATTAGACTAAGGTGGTTCTACAACATCTTATGTACAGGAGAATTATGTAAGCAATGAAGGAAATCAGTTTTGAGGTAGGTTTTTGAGGTTGCTTGGCATTTTTCTTTAAGTTTTATTGAAGCTTCGGCATCTTCATATAAGTTCTCATATTACACTGTATTTCACAAAAGCCAGTAAACCATAAAATTTTCTCTGTGCCTGGTACTCACATTAACTGTCTTCACTCAAGTCCCTAATATTCAGTTCACCTCTGAATAGTCTTATACTTCTTCTGTAAGAATGGGGATGTGTACATCATGAAGGGTCCTTTATCTTCTGACCAATTAATGTCTCCTCTTTTCTGCAATCTTACTGTGTTCAGCAAGTATCTTTTGAATTTGTCATTCTTTATCTGGAAATTGTTACCTCAGTTTGCATTGAAGACCAGTCACCAACTGTGACAAATTTCAGATTAGGTTATTAATTTTAATTGTTACTTTAAATTATTAAACTTCTGGGCTGATACAAAAAATGATACAAGAAAAGAAAGTTAAAACTTTGCCCTAAGAAAAAAAAGTGTATTTCTTCAAAACCAAGGATCTAATCAGGCTGACAGCATCTTTAAGACAATAGATGTTAATGTGTGACAAGGCACTAATTCCAGTGGAATAGCTGTTGGACCATTGAGAAATCTGCGCAAATAGGAACAAGAGCTAAAAAGGGAGTTAAAGAGGAATACACAATCAACTATTCCTTTCAAAGAATCTGGCTAATTTTTTCAGGGAGACCTGAAAAAACTTTTCTTCTTCCTTTCCTAAATCTCTCCCAATTTGGCATGCATGTGAATCTGGGTGGAAGCGAGGAATGCTCCAGAGCAGCCAAACTTCTTACATTCCTCTCTCCTCATCCTGTCAAAACCCCAAAAGTTGTTCGTATCTGCTAATCTAGGCATCACATCACCCCCTGCTCCTTTATCCTTTCCCAAGGATAGAGGGAAATAAAAGGCATTTTATTACCATGCTGAAGCATGAAAGATGTAGAAAAATGCAGTGTGTCTTTCTTTTCCTTGGATACTTCACAAATACAGGGCCTCTTTTGGAGATGAACTTTATAAATAAGTATATATGGGAATATCTTCAATAAATAATTTGTGGAGCACTGTTTTCCCATTTTTAGTGAAATGGATAGAATCAGAATATTTAAATGATGCCAAGAATTTTAATTTTGAGTTGGCGCTGTGCAGAAGTGCTGCATGACCTATGAGACTGCATAAGCTTAAAAGCAATTTGCTATGTATTTTCAGACAGGTTTTTTGTTGACTACGTCCAAGATGCCTGTTTGTTCGTCATTAATATCTCACTTGAATTATTGAGGTCTCCTGTAATGAGTAATGGAATATTTCTTGTTCAAGGCGGTGGCTTCTCTTTAATAAGTTATAGAATTTAATCTTGATTTACTATACTGAAAATATAAAATCCAGTAGTTGGTTACTTTTTGTCCAGTTCTTTCTTCAGTGTTCTGTAGTCTTTTGTGCCTGTATGAAACCATCCCACCCTCTGATATATGCACATTTATTATTATCCTTATGTTTCTCCTTCAGTTAGCAGAGAGAAACATAAAACAGTGATTGTATCCTGCTGTTCTCACATCTCAGTGAATGAAGTCTGAAGCCTGCGTGTGGCTATTTGTACTTCACACCAACTAATTATTTCATAGCAAGAATTGAAGCATATTTTAGGCTGCAAGGTGCCTCTGAAGACTATTCTTTTGCTAAGAACACTAATGTCAAAGCTAGATGAGCTTTTGAGTGCATTGTTCCATCAAGTTTTTCTGTATCCCCAAGGAAGAAGGTTGCACCACACATCTAGATAATTGTCCTGTGATTAACTACCCTCTCTCTGTCACATTTTTGTATTTATATCCATTCAGAGTTTTGCTCAGTGCAACTTCTATCCATTGCATCTCGACATTTCACTATACATCTCCAAGAACAGCTAACTTCATCTTTGTAACTGCTTAGGTAGCTGTAAACAGCAATACTCCACCACCATCCTTAGCCTTCTCTCTTCCCATCTGAACAAACCACCTACCTATAAATCCTGTGCTTTAACCAGTAAACTCTCTTGATGATCCTCCACCCGCTCAGATTTATTGTCATTCTTCTTCTTCTGTTGAGCTCAGTTAGAGACAGTACTCTAGATGTGGACTCACAAGTGTCTAATAAAAGGTAAAAATGTCACCTCTGATCTGCTGGCTATGCTGTTTTTAATGCTGCCTAATAAATGCTTAGCCTTCATCTCTACAGGGATATGCTGCTATTGCATGTTCAGTTTGTTGTCCACCAGAACCCTTGGGTTGTTTTTTGCAAAGCTACTCTGTAGCAGTGGCCCTTCAGCTTGTATTACTTTTAGGATTTTTCCATGTCAGGTTCAGGTCTTTGCGTTTATTTTTGACTTTCATGGGGTTTCTGTTAAACCATTCCTTCATTTTGTCACTGTCCCTCTGAATGGCAGCCCTACCCCCTCGCTGTATCAACAACTCCCTCCAGCTTGGTGTCATCTGTGAGCTTTCTTGGGGTACGTTTTGTGTCATTGCCAAGGTCTTTAATAAAGACATTGAACATGACCAAACCTTGAGGAATGTCGCTGCATAACTAGAGTTCAGGTACTCTTTGGAACAGTCACCATTACTGTTTGGTTTTAGCGATCCTGTTTGGTTTTTACACTCCTTGTCATCTACCCATTCAGTTCACACTAGATACAAGGCTGCTGTGGAAAACTCTGTCTAAACTTTCCTACGGTCAAAGCAAAGGGCATCCAGATTCAATCATTATAGGAGGCAATTAGTTTGTGGGAAGGCATGATTTGCCTTTTGGTAGATGTGTTATTTGTGCTCCAAAACTTTTTTGCGCTTGAAGTGCCTGTAATTTGCTTCTATGAAAATGTGATCTGTCACCTTCCCAGGGACTACATTAAGGCTGACTCTCAAGTAGTTCCTTAAGTCCTCTGTTTTCAGACATCAAAGACTGTCACAAACAGCATGTCCTTTTATACATGATAAGGAAAACCCCAGCGGTGGCACCACCCAGTTCCTCAAACACCTTTGGATATGCTATGTCTGATATTTTAAGAGAAAAATAGAGCTGAAGTTATCTCCCCTCCAAAGGCTTTACTGAAGTGTTGCAAATTACCTAGGCTGTTGCACAGGTCACAGTGATACACGGAACCTGTGCTGTTTCTCCTGCTATAGTGTTCATTGTGCAGTTGCATTCAACACAGTCTTATTTATCAAGGCAATTCATAGAAAACAGATTTCCCTCCCCTCCACAGTGCCCATTTTCTTTCCAGATTTAGAGCTTCTTGTTTGTACTGTTTGAGGATTTTCACCAATATTTCTACTAGATTCTTAAGCATGATAAACGGAAGAGGAGGAAGAAACTATTCCCCATGGGAAAGTACAAAATTACATAGAGAAACCCAGTAAGTTTGCATTTCCAAATCAGAATTTATGAAACCTGTCTTCCAAACCTGCCCCAAGATAGCATGGCAGTGATTTTTTTTTTTCCTTTTTTATTTTTTTTAAGTTGAAAGTAATAGAACATTTTTGAATAAATATTATTTTGGTATATTACACCACTGAACTGTGTTTGCAGTAAGTACTTAGTTACTTACTGCAAGGGTATTCAGAACCCGTGCACATTACCTGCAGTGCTTCTCATAAGGGACTTATGAATGAATAACTGCACAATAAACAGAAGTATGTAAAAATGGTGTACATGGGCATTCTTTGAATAGGAAAGGGGATAAAGGGATGCCTTTAATTTCTTCAGATAACTGACCATAAGTGAAATTAGTTTTTTTGATTGTCCTGGTTTGTCTGCTAGAATAATAAGATTGAAATAGATTCTTGTTAAAGATTTTGTAGAGTGTTAAAAAGTGTACTTTTATACTGAAATGAACTGTAACAGAAGCTGTAGGATTCAAGAGTTACTTAAATGTAGGAAGAGAACAAGAATGGAAGTTTTTCATGGTTTTTTAATGCATTAGTGCCGCCTTAAAGGCACTGCAGATGAAATGCTGAAAAAACTCTCAGAAATGCATTTGAATTTTTATAGATCTGACCACTGATTACTGAAAGTTACCAGAAATTCCTGTTTCTGAAGGCGCACAGCTGAATGAAAATTCACAGTGCTAGTAGGCACTTAGCCTTTATAAAGAGAAAATAAAAGCAAAACAGAGCATATGGAATACACAGTCATTGTTCAGACTTAGTGGAAAGCTTTAGTGCAATTTAAAGTCTGAACACCAGGGCTGAGAGGCAAAAGGAAAGTTCAGTTGGAACTCAGATTATGAATGGAATTTTGTATGACTGTGATTTAAGGCAATGAGTGTATTTTCTTGTCTTTCCTTTAGGCACTCCTGTTATTACTAATTGAGATTATAATCTAGATTGTGTAAACTTCCTGCAGGCAAGAGATGTTCAGCCACATTTAAAGATGTGGTATTGTCCTGGGTTCAGCAGTAGCAGTCATTTTTCTCCTTCTTAGTAGCTGGTGCAGTGCTGTGGTTTTGACTTTTGGC
>WYDI02028505.1:12874-57558 GCA_009867235.2 Psittacus erithacus
TATTCTTTCGATTCTCTTCCCCATCCCTCCAGGAGCCGAGGGAGGAGGTGGGGGGGCAGTGAGTGGGCTGTGTGGCATGCCTTAAACCACGACAGGTATTTAACCTATTTTCAGGAAGCCATTTTTACATTATGAGGTCTTATTTAAAGGAAAAGTCAGTAGTGATGAATTGTTTCTTCATCTCATTGTATTTGTTTCCTGGTTGTGTCTGTTGAAACACTGTTATGCATATGTGTATAGTTATGGTTGATTTGCTTTTTAGCATACAAAGCTTAAGATAGGATAGAGTCATGGAACAATTTAGGTCAGAAGGGACTGAACAGACTTCATACACTTCAGCCCCTGCACACAGCACATCTAATTACATCAAATTGCTCTAGGGCTTCAGTCGAGTCTTGAATACCTTCAAAGATGGAAATCACACAGCCCTCCCTGGGCACTAGTTGACCGCCCAGATGTTTAAAAAAAAAATAAATCCTAATATCTAATTGGAGTTTCTTGTGTTCGTTTGTGTGTCCATTGCTTCTCGTCCTATTACTAGGCATCTCTGAGAAGAGTGGCACCATCTTCTCTATGGACTACAATCAGGTAGTTGTACATATGCCCATGGATGCCATCTTATTAAGCTTTTTGTCATCATCTGATATTGCTGTCTTGATTTTGCAGCCATCTTGATTCCCTTTGATATTTTTATTGTACTGTGAGGACCAAAACTGGGCACAGGATTCCAAATGTGATTTCATGAGTGCCAAATAAAGGTCAATAATCACTTCCCTCAATCTACTGACCATGTTTCTGTGGATACCTTCCAAAATGCTGCTGGCTGCCTTTACTGTCCAGGCACATCACTTGCTTATGTCCACCAGGACTGCTGTGCAGCAGCTTCTGTCATTGCTGAGATTCTTCCTTCTCGGGTAGAGGACTTCACATTTCTCTTGTTTAACATCCAAAGGTTCCTGTTTGGCTCGTTCATCTACCCTGTCTGGGTCCCTGTGGATAGCATCCCTGCTCTTGCACACAGACACTCTCAATACCCTCTGAAATTAGTCATTCCTCTAATTTTATATCCATCTGTCAGTTCATCCACCCAGACTGCGATGTCCAAACTTAGGTTCAAGAATTTTGCAAAAGTATTAAAAGCCTTGCCAAAGTTGAGGTGAATGGCTTCCACTGCTCTACCCATGTCCACAGATCCAGATGCTCTATCATAGATGGTAATCAGGCAATCTGATATATACCTGCTTTGTGGGTTCTGAGGAAGGACAAAGCATATCAGAAGCTTTGTTTTGTTTGTCTTAGCGTTGTCACTTAGCTGTGCTCATCTTTTTTGACACTTAGGAATGCTTTGTATTTTTTCAGAGCCAATAATTTCTGCTGCTGGTGGTAAATGTCCATCTATGAACATATAAAGCTTGACTCCTTTTCTGCTTGTCTTTAGCACTCCTTCTGTAGGCTTCCTGCTGATTCTTCCTCTAGCAAGGTGAGCACTCAAGGGTCCCAACTATATGAGCTGATGACAGCTCTTCCAGCAAGCAGCCCTTTGAAGCTAACCAGTATTCCAAAGATAACAAAATATTTAGGTATTCTGCTTATGACTTGTGGGGAGGTAGTAGATTGTAAGAGTCAAATGCATGCACCTTGGCTGCAAGATTAATGTTTTGGAGCTGTGAAGCCACAGGTATTTGAGAAGTGCAAACATCAAGGCTGAAGTAGAATTGTCTAGAGTTGTGTAAACAATTACAGAGATGCACAAGGAGTGAAATAATTAAAAATGAAAGGAAACATTATTCAAGTTTGGATGTTAGGAAGAGTCTTATTTGGTGTAGAGCACTGCTGAGGGACATGACAAGAAGATGTTGGGGTTGTTTCACTGATTTTTCATATCAGAAGTCTGAGTATCTGCTGTGATTTTATAACTGAATTGGTTCTAATGTTATAATCTCCAACTAACCATAACAGCCCTCTGTTAATTTCTTATCTATGTGATTGTGAGTTCAGTAAATTCTATTAATCTGCCTTGGATTTAAAAAAATAAGCCGCACTTAGTTAAAATAGCAAAAAATCAGTGAATTGCAATTCTCTAAAGCCTAAAAATTTCAAGCAGGTAAATCTCTTTTTAATAGATACAGAGGAACTTCGGTGTATGAAGACGACCTGTGGCATGTGGATTTACCAATAGTAATAAATTTTGTTATTCATTAGTATCAAGTAGTCATCATATTAAGTCTACTTTAAAACCAACCATATATGAAGAATATCACATGACTAATTTTGAAACCAGTGTTTTCAAGCAAGTTAAATCTTTATACTTTTTAACAAAACAGAAACCATATTTTAAGGGGGCAGGGATTACCCACATCATTAGGAAAGCCAGAGATGGGGGTACTCTTTGATCTATGTATGTATTCTAGTACACCACAGAAAAAGACCCACCCTTAAGTCATGAAGCTAATGTAACATTCTTTCCTTTTCCAGACTTCTGACTCTCTTCCTGCTACCTCTTTCTTCTTGGTCTCCCACCGTCTACTGTAATTATTGCTTTGTGCAGAGTCACTCTGGTTTAGAAATTACGTAACGAAAACAAGAATAAATGCAGTTTTGTGTCTTCTGAAATTATTTGAAGACTTGTCTTTTTCCTCACACAACAAGAAAAACTCTTCAGAATGTTATGGTATCTTCTGCTGCTGGGTGGGGGTTTGTTTGTGTGTTTGTTTTCCTTAACTTTAAAGAAAACAGGTCATAAGGAAACAGATCTGAAGATTTGCTTTGGTGTTTGACAGTTTTAATGGCAGATTTGCTTTTGTTCGGAATTTCCAAAATTTTTGAATATTTTTCTTTAAAATCTGTTGGTTTTTTTCTGGATTATCTTTTGGAAGGGATGGCCTACTTATTCCTTTCGCTGCTGTTGTCCCATTTTACCCAATTTTTTTGTTAATTCTAGAAAGCACCATTATAAATTTCCAGCTTGGTTCTTGTTTGTGCAATTACCCAAAATTTTCACGAATACTTCCTGTGACAAATTCATCAGTATTTTTGAATTCATTGCACAGAATGTAGATAGGGATTAATAGAAAGGTTTCAGACCAAATACTAGATAAATATGATTGACATGCCTAGATAAATACGGTTCATATTTGCACATGGTATAGTAATAGCCATAGTGACTTAAACTGAGGGTCATTTATATAGCCCTATATTAGTATATGAATTGAAAACAATATAAAAACAGATGCATTAATTATGCATCCCTACAATATTTTCCCAGCTGTAATGTAGTATTTGCAGTTTAGGCGCTTGCAGAGATAGTGATGATGTCTATGATGTGATAGTCTTCAGTGGTTTTTTTCTCATGGATTTCTCCAGTTGCCCTTGAAACAAACTTCAGAGAACCAGCAGATTTCTCAGCACCTCCTCTCTCTATTGCATGTGACTGGGGCTTATGCCTAGAAAGCTTTTTCTTTGATATTTAACATGTTTATTGGAAAGCAGGCAACCTTTAATGATATAGTTGAACAGCTGAAGAGATTGTGGCTCTTCAACAGCAGGAGTTGAACAGTTTTTTCTTTATTTTTAAAGGAAAGAAATGAAATATTTTTTATGCTAGCAAACTTAGTGTAATTAAAAAAAAAATGCAATGACATTCCTGAATATTCCTGTCCGTATTGTTTTAAGTTGAATCCTTGCTGTTGTATAATTAATATTTCATTTGTCTTTTCTAATGTGTGAGGATGTACTAAAAAAAGGGATGGAAAGTTTTCAAAAGACTGAATTTAAGCAGATTGAAAGCAGGTGGTTATCCACATTGTGTCACAGTTTTGGCACAACACTGATTAAGGAAACCTATGCCACTGAAATTAATTCACGCCCAACAGATGTTCAGTACCAGAAAGGGATATGACCTGCTTGACACCAGTTACTGGAAGAAAAACATTTTTTTCCTTTGATGTTTTTCGTTAGGTACCATGGATGTTACACATCTTACACACTGAAAATAGAAGATATATAAAAAATAAGAAATAAGATATAGATATATAAAATCAAAAAAGAAAGAATTTTAAAAGAAATAAGGTATATAAAAATAAAAGATATATGATATAGGATGCTAGACATTTATCTTTTTAAATTCTCATGATTATAGTAAATGGATTTTTTTTTTTGAGACCAGCTTTTAACCTAGAACTATAGGTACATATATGAATTTGAAGTGTAAAATTTCAGGTTTTATGGGTTATAATAACAATCCATACTTGATTATCATAAACTCATGGATGGAGTTTTAAACAATAAGGTAAGTAAGACTGAAAATACGCTGAGTTTGCAAGTGCCTGTTTGGACATGTTAATAAGCATTTAACCTTTGGAGTCAGGGAAGCAATTGTGGCAGGATTTTTTAAGGTTTTAGACAAATAGGAAGTTTGTAAAATTTGTATTTGCGCTTTTCTTTCCCCAGCCTCCCGTGGCAGCATAATGGTCTAACTCTGGGTTTCAAATAAAATTAAGAACTTTAGGTTCAAGTGTTGGAAAGGCAATAATCTGCTTAGCATCCAGTCCAAGACAAAAAAAAAAAAAAAAAGCATGTGTGCAGCTTATTATTTACAGGAATAAATAACTTAAGGGAATGTTATTACATGTCTGTGAGCAGTGATGCTTTTTCTCTAAAGAGAAGAGGAAGAATGAAATGGTTGCCTTTTCCCATATTCTTTTTGGCTTATAGCAAATTAGTGCAAATCATCAGTATTAAAATGGATAAGTTTTCAGTACAAAATACTTCTAACAGTTTCTGTCTGGATATAAATTAACTGTGTTTTAATCCTTGGTGATACCTGCTAAGTTACATGTGAGAAATGCCTTGTACATGTTCTAAGTCTTTTTTGAGACTCACTATATATCTGTAATTTAGAGTATGCTTGTCCTTAATAACAGATATTTCTGTAATCCTTGTGTTTGAAAACGTGACTAAAAGCTACTGATGTAGATTATCTGAGGTTTATCTTACTCTTGATAAAATGCACTCCTACTTGGAGTAAATGGGAAGATAAATTAAGGCATTTATATTCTAGTAATGTATATGGGTATCTTGATGACATTTCTAATGCTGGTCCTCTTTAGTGCAGAGTAGGAGCAAAACAAAAAATCTTCTCCCCTTAAAGAGCATGCAAACTGAAAATTACATGTCTTTCAGTGCATAATAGCTTTACTTTGCTTCCAGTAACTTCTCAAACTAAAAACATGTAGGCCCTGGTTTTTAAAGACTTTCTGAAACAGGGAAGTAATGCTGAGATCACATCTAGAAATTATTTTTTGTTATAGTCAGCAAAACTTTCCTACCATCACGATACCATTTTTTCCTGTTTTTTTTGAAAACAGGGGCAGTGCTTGATACCTGCTAGAGAGGATCTCATTGGATTCCTTTTCAATTTTATCTCTGTTTTTACAACGTATAAAAATTAATATTGACCTTAAATGAGGCCACTGTTAAAATATTTCTATGTCTTTACACATATTTGCTTTTGTTATTACTAGGAATCAGTTGCAATCAGTTCTTCATGGCAATCTTGAAACTGAGTTTATAATTTTGCTCTTAGCCTTAAAGGGAAGAGCTCTCCTAGTTCTTTCTTACCACTAAAGCTAGACAGCAATTTAGCATGTTTTGATTTGACAGTACTCCGGAATTTATTATGTGCTATTTGCAGACATCTGAAGAGTTTTAAAAGTACGTATGGTTGAGGAAAGTTTAGAAAGAACATTTAATAGTGCAGGAAATAAAACTCTTATCTCTTTGAGTATTTGGATAAAAATAGGCCAGCTTTTCTCAGTAATTATAATAACAGTATTTTTTATGATATGTCTGAGTTTTCTCTTAAATATATTTCTAATTTGGAACAATCTATACATGGGGCTCAAACTCCACAGACGTACCTTAATTGAGAGAACTGCAATTATTCAATTAGTAAGACTGTGACTTCTCAGAAAATGTTTTTTCTTCTCAATGTGAATTCAGCCAGCTGGATTGATCTCTGATTCTGCTGACATAAAAAATTGTTCAGTTGAGCTAGAAGATATAATACTGTTGGTTTTTATCAGAACATTACGATTAAAAATAGAATTCTGTACATGTGCCTTGAACATAAGATCAAACTGTAAGTTGTAGTTGCTCTCTTACTGAAAAAGGAGAGTTGAAGTTTTGGCATTGCTGAATTTCCTGGAATATTTATTGTGGTTATATAAGCAGAGTAATAAGGCTTGTTAGAGTTCTGTTTAACTTACTTGAAAAGCCTGCTATACCCTTCCAAGTGCCAAGAGCTGTTCTTAACTTTCTTCTTCCAACAGTTTGGCATTGCAGGTTAGAATGATATTAGATCGTCACAGGCACCAATTCAATAAATAATCAATAGTGAATTCACTAACTTAAGCTGATCTACTTGCTCTTTTTTTCCAAGCATAGTTATATTGAATGACACTACTTCATCAATCACAATGAGTCTGACTTCATTAAGGGATTGTCGAATCATCAGTGCTTTGTTGGAGGCATCAGGTGGGCTTTGAAGTATTGGTAATGATACTGGATTTTTTCTATTTTAGTCACTATGTAAGGTAGAACTAATGACGGGAATTTTTACTGATTTATGAGCTTAAGTACGTAGGAGATTTAATAAATTTTAATGAAAACAGGCTAATTGCCAAAATGAAATTAAAAGTATTAACTGGAAAATAGATGGGGTGCAATTTCAGAAAGAGAAGTTGTATGAATAGCCTGAATGAGACAAGTAGTGAGTGTTAAGGCTGAACGAAATGGCATTAAAACCAATGTGGGCAAATAGAGAGGATGTCCTTCAGCCAGCTGTCAAACATTGGAAGCAAAGTGTGTGGTAGCTTTTCTGTCATTAGGGTGTTTTGATAATTCAGTTTCATAGAATCTTTGATTAAGGTGACAGGTGAAATTACTGTGGAATTACTTCAGACTGTAAGATTTCCTTCAATTCATCTTAAGATGAGAGATTTTTAATTAGATTTTAAACCATTGCCTGTTACGTAAATAATTTTTTTAAAATAATAAAATAATTAGTAATACATAAACTTTTCCAAGAAGTAATTCTTCTCTAGTTAAAAAGTGCATCTTATTTCTTGCTTAAAAATTGACGATCTATGACTTCACAGATTCGATAATCGCTTTTAATGACAAATGTCAGAGTGGCAGTCTGTGTTACCTCTTCTCCCTTTTGTCTGGAAACCGTATTTGAAATAGCAACTATATTTTTGCATAGTATTGTTTATAGCTGGAATAATGAAGAGAAAATACACCGGATATATACTTGCTTTGAATCTCATAGGAATTATTTTTTTTTTTAATATGTATTGAATGAGAGGAATGGGAAAAATGGAAAAAAAAGCAGCATTTAAGATGTGAAAAAACTTCACTCTCCTCCAAATATTTGAGTAGATAAATCCTGAGGATTGTTGAACAACTATAAACATAATTAATCTTAGTTAGGAAGCTTGATTTCACTGGAAGTTCTTGGTAAATAGAAAGATTAAATAATTGTCTGCTGCCTCAAAAGTAAAGTATGCTATCGTTCTCTGTTTTATGAATTGGTTACATAAATACAGGCAGTCATTAAAGTAGCAACCCCTTGTTTAAACTAAAGGTGTGATTTCCAAATGGACTGTATCTGGTGGTTTATGGGGCAATGTTGTAAGGATTACTGTAGACAAAAATAATAAAGAAGTGATGATTTATGGGTAAATCTTTTTTTTAAGTGTTTTAATATTCTATAAAGAGTTTCATGCCAGGTCTCCAGTGCTGTGTTTTTACTTACTATAAGCCCTAGCTTTATACTCTTTTATAAATTCATCTTTGATGTACAGTAGACCTATTGTACTGACTTCTTCACAAAGTAGAGTCTATTATTGCAAAGAATATTGCTTTGATCTGCTTGACAGGTTTAGAGGAGGGACACACATGTGGTGTCTGATAAATTACCTGAGAGGCAAAGAATGTTGCTGCCTTTTCATAATTATTCATTTTTTCAGAATTAATATATGCCAGGAAGAACATACAATATTTGCAAATGGAGAACAGAAACAGAAGTGCTAGGAAAAGAAACACAACTATATGAGTGAAGTTAATGTCACGATTTTGTTCAGTGATGCACCTAAGATTATAGGTGCAATGTTAATAAAAGGACCACGTTTCCTCATTCTTAAAAGAATGTTTAATATTCTGGTAATAGTCTTTCCAGTATAAATGATAGCTAGCTTTACTGCTGATCAGTGATAGAACAGGTGAATTCTCAAGGAGTTTCTTTCTTAGTCTGGCAGATCCATTTCCTGATGTCTGTCACTTACCACCTGGAGATTTTTAGCAAGACAGCATTTATTTGTCCTGTCAGCATTTAAAAGTGGAAAATAGAAGAACTCCTCTTTGAAAAAGAAATTAAATACAAGCCAGCGCTCATCTTGGTTTGCTGCTGTCCGTGTAGGCCTGCATGGATAATGCATCTTGCTGAAAGTCAGTACATCTTATACTCTTTAATCAAATATGGCCATTGAGGTCATTACCAACTATTTTTTTGTACAAAGTATGCCTCCATAAGCTTCAGAGTGAGGCTAGATTTTTTGGGAGAACATTAGTTTATGCACAAATAATAGTTTTGCTTCAAGGTACCCTAAATAATGTTCCTGGCTAATATCTAGATTGGAGGTACTTATGAATACAAAACACAGTTATTTTGTATCTTCCCTGAAGAACTTAAAAGGTACACCCAAATTCTTACTTTTTCTTCGCAAAATCTCTGTGAGGATTATGGCTCAAGGAGAGTAATCAGTTATACTAGTGAATGTAAGATGCTTGCTTTTAAAATTCAAGGCAAGTTAGACATCTGAGGTATTTTCCAGAGGATGTCATCTAAAGCGTTCTTCACCCATTTTCTGTCCCCTATCCCCTCCATCCCTATTTTCAGGTTTCATAGTCTTGTTTATTTTCTGTTAGCCCAAATACATGCTTCAGTAGGCTGCAAGGCCCTATCTATCCCATATAATCTGAAATTCAGATAGGTAGTTAATGGACTAATAAAACCCAAAATAAGCTATTTCTTGACAGAATCATAGCCAAATCATCATCTTTTGCATCTATCATTCGTTTCTTATTTACAAGTTTTTAATTGCAGTGAGGAACTCAGCACTCAACAATCAGTTGTTGCAAATACGGAAATATTTGCTCATAGTATAAGTAGAAACCAAAAAATTGTCCCTGTTTTGAATCGCTTTCAGACCTCCCTGTTCCTTTCTGGCATTCTGCCATTTCTGCCTGAGCAATGAAGAAAGCTTCCAGAATTCTTTAGTGTATTTGCTCTTATTGTATTGATGTGTTGCAAGCCATCAGAATACAATAGCTCCTGCACAAATTTTATGCTTAAAAAGGTTTTTTTCCCAAAAAAAAATATAAAAAAAAAATAGTCTTGTTAAAGTTGAGGAAGAACTGCATTTGATGATTGAGCTGGTGAAGGATGGAGTCGGAGGTAAAGTGTAAAGTGGTCACACAGCGAATGACCTGGGACTGAAGTGTCTGGTTGGAATTTTTATTCATAACTGTTACATATTTCAAGCACAATTTGCAGACAAAGCCAATGGACACAAGCTGTCAGTCACCTGGGGGCAACGTTGAGCAAAAAGGGGGAAAACCTCGTGTGGGCAGAGCTTTGGTTTCTCTCAGAAGTTCAAGGCACAACCTGCTGGCTAATGTTTTCTGCTTTTGTAATACCTGCTTCTAGATATTTGACTTTTGAGCACTCTGTCTAGGCTGCCCACGCACTGGCCTCAGCGGTGTTCATCAGCCTCACAGATGACATTTTTCTTCTAGAGCTGTCTCTTGGCCAGTCACTTTGGGTAAACCCCACCAGCAGATGTGACATGTTCCATAAGGCTAACTCCCATGTTCTGATTTATTGCAAAGACAACCAGCTTCCTGAATAAATGAATAAATGATATTAATATCGAGAGCTTGGGGTGGGAAAGGAGGGAAGAAGAAAGGGGAGAAGCAGAAGTTGTTTCAACCTTGGCATTTTATTCTTTTACCACAAAAATAATTTTTGGAGTCTTAACTAATATAAAAATTGAATATCTTACAGTGAGCAGATTGTTAATTGTAATTATCCCGATAATGGGAAAGGCTGGGTGAAGTACAGCTCCAGTCTGCTCAGGTGCCTAAACAAAATCAGCAAATGTTTCATGAGTAGTAGGCAACATGCTAATTACAGCAAACTAATTGTTAACTGAGAGGCCTCCAAAAGGGAGAAGGCAGAGAAAACTCATCTGTAGCAGGTGACTCCTTCCTAGCCTGATTGAATCAAACTGTGTACTGATTTGTCATATTAGAGATATTGCAGTAGTAGCTGCAGAAGATATAAGCCATTCTATATTGCTGCATATTAGGCTTAAGAAAGTGTTTCTGATAAGTTATGATACCCTGTAATATGCTGGCTCTGGAAGTCTGGAACAGTATGCTGAAGTATAGGCTTGTTTTATTTATACTTTTTCCCTAAGCATCCACTTATGGCTGCTGTCAGAGAACAGCAGTCTAGAAGGACCTTTGGTTAGACCCAGTGGGACCATTCTTATGTTCCCTTGTACTTTATTTCTGTTTACAGCAATCTTGTCAACCCTCTGTTGTTGCTGTAACTTCACTGTACAATAAAGAACATGATCAGCAGGGGGTATTTTCAAAAGTGCTATTACAGTTACATCACACATAAAATTTGAAGGAATGATAATTAATGGACTTTATAGCAGGCTTTCTTGCTGATGGTAGTTCAACAGAGTAATTTAATTAAACTTTAGTCAGGGTTATCAATGTATTACTTCTGTGGAGAATGAAAAAAATAATCAAATAGTACCATATTTTTTGTTTAAAACAAACAAATTTATTTTCCATTTTTTATTTTTTTTGTAAATAATCAGAAAACTGGTAAAATAAGTTCCAGATAATACTACTTAAGAAGCCAGACAGCCAAAGTGTGAAGTAGCAGATGCACATGTTGCACAGATGTTGTGTTGACTGGTTAGTAACCTTATGGAAAGCTTCTGTAATTGGAAGTATTTTTAGTATGTTGAAACTTTGAAAAGTTGGCGCCCTCGTTTACAAGGTGCTTTTGAAGAAACTGTTTATCTTCTGAGTTTTAGTTACTAAGGTCTAAGGTAATCAGTGTTAGAGGGTCTTTGTTGCTGTATTTTATATCAATCAGATGACTTTAGGTATGTCTTGATATCTGAAACTGTGTTGGCACATAAAACAGGCAATGTTGTGTGAATATAGCTTCCTAAGGCTTTCAAGACTTTTATCATTATGCATTTGAAATTTGTTGCAATGACTAGAAGCAGAGCAAACTTAGTATATGGTAACAGTAAAATGTCCCAGAAATGGTAGGTATTGAAATGTGAATAGTAAAATACTTCTCAGAGAATTTCGTATTTCTCTTAGTCTGCACAATTATTGATCAGTTCTTGCATATCTGCTCAGTTTTGCCCCATGTTTTAAAGCTTCAAATTTTTATTTCAGGGAATACCAGATCACGCAGCATATAGTACTATATCTTTGATATTATGGGCTGTGGGATGCTTACTCGTGAGCTAGCACTACAGTAATTGGAGAATTACAATTTATTGCAGCTGGTTAATATGTATAATTAATAAAATTGTGAGCAGTTATCTCCTGAGATGTGTTGCCTGCATTTTTGCATTAATAATTAATCAGTAAATGTAGCTTTCTTTTTTTTTTTTCTTGTCATAATTGTATGTTTAGAAGCATGAGATATTATAAAACTTCAAATTAAGTTGCAAAGTGTAAAATTTAAGATAACGGCACTAAGAAGCAAGGTAAAAAGAAAGTAACAAAATTTAGATTATTTGGATTTGAAGCAGTTTAACAGAGGTTCTCAAGCATCTTGTCAAAGGGTTAGCTTAAAATTAGGCTTGGTAATTCTCACTGCATTTGTTTTATGCCTTTGGAAGTAATGGACTATTTCCAGAGAAACATTTTCTCAGATGAGAAGGATTGCAGAAAGCTGTAGTTTCTAAGCACACACCACAACTAGGTCTGCAAAGTAGTTCTGATTTGTGTCACTTGCATTAGATGTCTTATGTTTCCTTTCTTGTATAGCGAGGCCACTTCTGTGTGCTTTAAATCCAGACTATTCCTTGTACACTCCACATGAATTTTTAAAAGTAAATCACTTTATAACCTAAAAGCTCACAAAGTTTTGCTATAGAGAAATGACATTTCCTATCAATCTAAATAATGTCCTTAGAATGTGAAAAAGGAAAATGAAGTACTAGGAAGCAAAAGAAAATATGTTTTACTGTTAATATGTGTGATCTTTAGCTTCTGTTCTAGAATTACTAGGAAAAAAATCCCATGAATGTTCTAAACTGATTCTTGCAACTAAAATGGCTGTATTGAAGAGGTCTTTATGCTCAGACTCTGCAAATATAAAATCAAAAAAAATAGGGGTTATGGTCTTTCTTTCAGATACAAAGCTAAGAAAAATTTTACAATGGAGTGTCTGTTTAATAAGCAATTCTGACTTAGTTAGGAATGATCAACAAACATATGAAATAAGATAGATATTAAACTTACAAGGTAAGGAATTCTTAGAATAGTAAAACCAATCTTGAAATTATAGATTCAAAATGTGTTTCCTTTTTTGCGATTAACCATTTTATCCTGCTAGACTTTGATGTCCACAAGCACACAAACTACGTGGAAGAAAATTGGAAGTTGTAGCCCATAGTCATTTAAACAATGTGCATGATTCAGGACCAATTTCTCTGACATTTTCCTTAACACTTTCTGTGACCACTTAAATTAGGGTGGTAAGATGTTCTTGCGTATTAAGATTACACATAAAATATAGCTGGGGAGGAATTTACCTGTAACAATAACTGGCAAAGAAGTTTGTGAATTACAGGCATGCTTCCAAATCTTTCTTTTTGGGGTGTCCAAAGAATATTGCTTCAACATCTAAATATATTTTGTATTGTTAATGAAAGGAAGCATACAAGTATTTCATCAGAATACTGTGGAGCTTCATATCAATAGTGTTTAAAGACTTCCTACTTTCTTAAAGTATAATGAAACTGGCAAGCTGGAGCATAGCTAATGGGAAAACACCTCACAGGGTCTGTTGTTGTTTTCTGGAAAAAAAAAAAGAAACAGCAAAATAAAAAACTTTTAATAAGAAAGAAACAAACAAAAAACCCAAAGTGTTGATTTTCCTCTATGTTCTCATTAATAGTAATTAATCTCTCAGTGGTTGTGGGTTTGGGTGGTTTTTTTCTTTTCTGTTTTGGTATTTTTCGGAGCGTTTTTAAAATGGAGCCTCATGAGGTAGAACAATTTTTACATGAGTTTTAGGTGCAATTTGGGGTTCAGTCCACCTCCTCCTACCCTCCTTAGCCTACACTATTTGATTATCTGAACCATACCTTCTTGTCTCTGCTCAATGAATTACATTTCTTCTGTCTCATAATACATTTATTGGAGTAGTCTAAAAGACATAAATGTTCTGTCCAATCTCTTTACTACATATTCTATCTAGGAATATTTTGAACATAACTGATGGATATTACATTCATCATCATTAAATTAAATACCGTTGTACCTTTTAACCAAAATAAAATGCTTTTAATAGCTAAATGGTGTGTAAAGTTAATTTAAAACTTTGCCATTTTGAATAATTTAATGTGTTAAACAAAAAATCAGAAATATTAATTACAGAGATAAAACAAATACTGTTATTAAATAGGCCCAAAATTCAAACTGTTCTTTAAATTATTGAACATGTGCAAGAACACATATTGGTTCATTTTTTCAAGAAGGGATTAGAAAACCAGAAATCATATAAGAATTATTATGGTTTTGCCATAAATAACAAATATAGTTGGTTGTTGAAATGTAGGCAGGACAAAACCAATAAAGACAACACGGTGGCTCAAAATCGCTCTAAACAGAAGTGTGAGAGAACACGTGCTTGGACTTTCTCACACTGTGGACATTGAATGTGTCATAGTGATGATTTGCTTAATCGTCTGATGAGGAGACGAAAGTTTGAGTACTTGGTCACAACAATGTATGAATGAGGGTTCTGCGTTCTTTGATCTTGACTAATCTTCTCCTTTAAGTCATCTAACACTTGTATACGGTGGAGTTTGATGCTGTGGCAACATGACCATTAGACAACACCAGTTACAGTTTCTTCCCTGCATGGAACATCACCTGCTTGGTAGTGCAGAAAACTTGATTCTTGACAGTAATTATAAACACATGGATTCTGTAATTCTCTTCATTTTAGAGTGAAATAATATGGGGAATTTTTTCTTAAAGGGGAAACTGGGAAATAAAAGGAGAAAGGATAGTTGAAGCCAGTAAAGAGGTAATAGAAGTTGTAGTCAGTGAGCAGTGAGCAGTGTTGATGTTGAACTTCCCTGTTTTCTTTGCGGGAAGGATCCTCGTTTTTTTCTGGCATTCGTTCATGAAAAACAGTCTTTTTCATGCAATTCAACCTATTTCTAGAAGTAAATAAAGCTATGTGATCACTGGATATGTCGCTCTTCCTCAAATAATATGTAATATTTTGTCTTCTCAGCCAAATTAAAAACAGACTGAAGTCTCAGGGTTAATTATTATTTGTATTTGTCAAGATCAGTAAATGGGTGGTGAGAAACTAAAGCAGGTGTTGCCACTGAGGGAAAGCTGTTATTCAATAGTAGGCATTAGCCACTTGTGTGGCTTGCATGGACCGAGTGGTCATTTAGCGATAAAGATATTTTTTTAAGGCCGGAGCTTCACTTTAGTACCCCACAGTCTCTTAAGCGATGAAGTATAATTTTCTAGAGTGTACTGATATTAAGCATATTAGCTACCTTCCTACTTTTTCCATCTTTCTGGCCAGCTGTTGTCTATTTTCAGATTCTGGTACGGCTGCAGCCTCTGAGACTGCCTAATAGAATGATACATCCTGTAGATCATGTCAAAGGTTTGGGCAGGGAACAAGCACAGATATTTTCTCAAAAACTCATTTGCATGTTCTAGCAGAAATTCAAGAGCTTTTCCTACTGTTTGAAGAGTGACAAGACTACTCATTAGTAGATTTTATCAGTAGTGAGTTTAAACATTAAAGAGAACAGGCTTCTGTGTGTATAAAATCAAATGCGTGCAGAGATATTCAAGAGGTCAGGTTCTTTTATTGGACATAGTTAAGTGGTGTTTGCTATTTCCTCTCAAATTAATTTGCCTGAGCTGCAATAGTATGCTTGGGCCATTTACTATCAGTTGTATGCTGAGCAGTATTAGCTATAGCCACATTATAGTTTAGTAATTTTTCTAATGTCATAAACAAAAAAAAAATCCAGTCTGTGATTAGAATTCGTTATTCATTAGGCCTTAGTAAAAGAATGGCATCTGAATCACTGTCATCTAAATCTGCAAATCTGTGTTTTGCAGCACAGTTTTACCTTTGTAAAATAGTCAGTGCTTAATTGTGAGGTGATACGCTTCCTGTTTCTCTTCATGTTAAAGGCCTGAAACCTTGAAATGTGAAAGGAAACTGTGTGAGTGTGACTTACTAGATTGAATCCTACAAATTGCATGAGAGTTCTTCATGACAAAGACTATAATAAAATTAAAGTCCAAATATCATGATCTCTAACAAATGTTTTCTTTACCTTGACTTAGAAAAAGTATCGCCCTCTTGGGTTTTTCTTTGTTTTTTGATGTTGTGCAGTAAGTCAAAATTAATTTTAGCTTCCTAAAGTCTAATAGCATGCAATACAATAGATGCTTATGTAGGTGGGACACTATTCTAGCAGTACTGAAATTGTACCACATACAGAGTATTCATGCCTCAATGAAGGTCACAGGCCAAAAAGAAACTAATCTTGAAAACCTGTAAATAATGTACATGCTGCATGAAGAGGGTTTCTGACACTGGTGAATCTGAAATAAGTTTTTATTCTAACTGAGAAAAACATTGCTCCCTTTTTTGGGAAGGCAAAAAAGTGTTTCCTCATTTTCATTTACAGTAGATGTAAATTCACTGCATTAGATTCTTGCTTTACAGTTTCCATTGACCCAAGTTATCTTTGTTTCTTTGACAAGTTGACATGTTAGAAGTTCACATAAAGGTAAATAGACTATTTGTATTACTTTGGACAAATAGTCTATTTTGGGTTATCTGGTGGTTTGGGCATTATTTTTGTCTGTCCAGTCTTGCTTTTAATATAGTACTTAAAATTTGTGGAATAGTTGACATTAATTTTCTTCTGATAATTTATACCATTGAGCTATTTGGTTCAGTTTTAAACATAAACTTGTAGCTTGACAGCATCAGAGATAGTGCCAAAAGTATAACTTCTTGATGATGCCAATAAAAACCCTTAGCTGGAATGGCTGAATAACTCTTGCATCATTTTCCTGGTAGTTTTACCAGTACGGGAATTATCACAAAGCCAGTTGTCGAATGTTTTCCTGAAAATAAAGTGATCTTTGGTTAGTTCAAGGACACTATCAAAATAAAGTCCTTGCCAGTATCTTAAGTCATTGCCTTACCATATTTCCATTGTTAGGAAGCTTTGTCTCATCATTTGATTTTGTTGCCAAAAACAGCAGGGAAGATATCTTTTTGAAGTGCTTTGCAGTACTTTTTGATACTTCCTATGAGCAAACATTTTCATTCCAGTAGAAACATAGATGCAGTTCTTGTATTGAGAAAATAGCTATGATTTTACTAAGACTCTTCAAAGCAGAAATCTTTAGGATTCAGGGACTGAAGTGAATTCACACTAATACAGGAAGCTTGGAGAGAAAGAGTCCATTTTGCAGATACGAAGACAAAATGTAAGAGGATTACTCAAAAGGACATGCATGTATGTGGATGACACAGAGGCACAGAGGTTTTCACACAGTGAAAAACTCTTGTGACAAATACTTTGAAGTGTGTGTTAATCTGGAATTTGTAAAAGTGCACAATTAAGTTTCAGGTTTCAAATCTAAGCACTTCTTTCAACATTTTAGATTGCTTTGGAGAGTTTCATTTATCCCTGCAATGCTGCCCAAGTTGTATACACAATCACAGTGCAAAAATTTAGAGATGGCTGAATTTGAACTAGGTATTTTGAATGGAAGAATATAGTTTGTACTTTACACTTCAGTTGAGGTTTCCAAAAGTAGACAATAGTTCTCTGAGATTAATATCCTCACCTTGATCAGCCACATTAATTTCTGGAATTATGTGGGCTTCTAAGCCTCTTTGAATCCAAACAATTAATTTTTGTTCTATGTCCTGCTTGCAGGGAAGTTCGCTTGTCTCAGTAATAGTAAGTTTTCACTTGCCTTGAGTGGTTGAATGTTGCACTGGATTTTCCTTGAATGGGGTAGAGAATGCAACAGTGTTTCTTCCTGGACGCACAGTGTTCAGGCTGGAAAGATAATAAAGCCTAACTCTATTTCATTTATTTCTAATGTTTGATGTATTCTGCCATCTAGCACGAAAACTAATATAGTAAAATTACAGTGAATTAAATTTTAGTGCAGTGTCACTCTTTGTTGACAAGGCCACGAAGTACATCATAGGATCTCTGACTTTGATAAGTGTGATAAAATCCAGTAGTGTTTCTATTTCCATTTAGATAATAGAGGTAGTTGTCACACTGATTTATGCTGCAGAGTGTTTGTGACAAATATGGAGAAGATTAAAGATTAGAACAATAATTCAATTTTTAGAGCTAACTTCACTCTGATTTAGTTACTGGTTGCTATATCAAACGGTGAAATCATAGATTATGATTGTGATAAGACACTGATATGAGTCATGCACATGATGCTAATAACATTTATTGAATCAAATTCAGGTTTGCATCCATTTCCAATTACCCTGAACTTCTGCGGATAATTGGCCACCAGTACCTATCTAGATGGAAGACATTGTAAAGCTGTCAGTTGTTTATACATAGTAGGTGACTTTGGTGTTTCTGCTATGCTTAATGGGTTTGCTTAATAACCTTGCATGTTAGCAATTATTTTCCTCAGTGAGAGTTTCCAGGCTGTATTTCCAACTATTTTCATTTCAGTTAGACTGTACTTTCCCCCCAAATTGCCTGTGACTCATTGCATGAATCAAGACTGAAAGCTTCATTCTTGACTTCTCCTAAGTAAAGATTTCCACTAATTTTAACTTTCTCCATCAAAGCACAAGAGTAATAGTGACTTAGTAGAGTATTCTCAGAAATTAACAGGGAAAACTATTTCAAATTATTGGAATGTTGGTTAAAATAGAGAATCCATAAAATTGAAAACGTTAGCTTTACTAGTAGGGATCCTGCCTACAGGTTTCATAAAATTCATATTTGTCTGAAAAATGGTGAGTTAAGACAGTATTTTAGGAAGTCAGGCATTTTTTCTTCACATAGCTACAAGGATGGTTCTGTGTGTTTGCAGTAGTTCAGCTGTATACTTGCAGTAATTTATATGTCTTTTGTTGCTTTTCCGGTAGAATATGCGATCTGGTCTCCATGGATCAGCTGCTTTTTCTGATTCTTTGCTTTCCAAAACACGGACAGAAGAGAGTAGGAGAGATTCAGAATCACAAATATATTATTTGTCAAACTCTTATTTTTCTCTGTGGGAGATGGGCGCCTAACTGTTCTACGTGCTTTTGAAAACATCCCTGTTTTTCACACAATTCAGTCTATCTGGCAGTAAGGCATTTTCCCTAGATGAATGTTGATTACACCTTGAATGTGCCTATTGGATCCTTGGTGCTTGTCAAAAGTAATCAATGGGCAGGTCTGGGCTGGGTGACTCACTGGGTCTTTGTCCAGATATGTCCACCACAAAGTCCCCTGTGGTAAATGGATTTATAACCAGGATCACTGTGGCCCAGCTACCAAAATAATCAAAGTCAGGAATTGGCTTAGCGAACTTGCACATCCTGGCTGCTTGAACAAGGCTTTATGAATTTATCAGCTAGTTGAACCTGAATTCAGAAGCAAGTTTCCCAGATTCTTATGTGCTGCATTCTGACAGACTTGGAATTTTCCAGTACGTGCCATAAAATTGAAAATTTATTTAAAAAAACCCACAACTTTTTTTTTCCGTATATTTGTATCTATGACTATATACGTGTGTATAAAAGTGATCATCACACTAAACAGTTAAAATTTGTTAGCATTTTATGTAATAATTCAAGTGGAACATTGGTCCCTTAGGTGGAGTGTGGGTTTTGTTCCGTTCATTACTTTTATGCTTCTCCCTTTTATTTTGCTATAGATCGAAGATATGATTAAAAGTTGTTCATAACTGTGTCATACCACTGCATGCACTGCAGGTTTGGTATTGTAAAAATGCTTTAGAGACAAACAGAAAATGCTGATGCTTCCTCAAAGATTGTTTTTGATAAAAAAATCTATAGCAGTACACTAAAGTATGATCATTTCAAATTACATTGTTTTACCACCTGTAAATAGATAAAGCAGTTCTGTCCAATGTTTGCCTGTCTGGAGGTTCCAGAAGATGGACCATCCTGAGCTTGCTTTTCAATGGTTATTTTTTCAGTACTAGGAATGAGAACCATTTTTTAATTGGTGTGCAAAAAAGGAATACGTTGCGCAGTCTGTGTAGCTGAATTGGAAGCTACTTGGAACACTAGCTTTAAGGCAGCACCTCACAAATATTTGGAAGTGTGGAGCACAGACATAATGTTCTTATGCTGTGTGCATTTCCTTCCACAATAGTGTTTTCTACATGGCCACTGTAGCAGTTGCATAATTTTAAAAACATTGTACTTAGAATAATATTAAGGAAGTATTTCAGTAACATTTAACAAGTAAGGGGAGAAGCCGGGAAAAGCAGCAATTGTTCATGAACCAACAGGAGCTCCGTGGCCCAAAATCTGGAAAAACATTTTTATGAAAAATACTACTGTATATGTAAATAATATTCAGTAATACCTGCAATCTTTTTTGCATCTTTAGTGTAATGTTCCTTAATAATGTTGTATAGAAGCATGTAAATGCCAAGAATGTTTTTCATTAAGAAGAAAACTTTTCACTGTATCTAGGCCCTCTAATTGTCTTTAATGTTATTATCAGCCCACAGTGAGATGGCTCCAATGAAATCTTGGTGCTGCAGTTACGAGCTTTGAAAACAGCAGACTGCTGCAGGATGTGTTTCACAACAACTCTCCATTGATTTTCCAATAAGTTATAAAGTCAAATCTCAGTGTGGTTTGAGTGCTGGATGCTTTGAAGCAGCCTCCTAGCACTGAGAGACTAAGGCAGTTGTAACGCTGCCAGGCTTGATCACTCAGAAGAGCCTGATGATGCAGCTCCGTGTGTCATCTACGCCTGAAGTGGGCTTACAAAGGTCCTGTTTCTGACCTTTTGTTCCTGCTCCAATACCACAATTCTTTGCTGTATTTTTAATTATTTTTAAACGAGTTCAGAGGGCACAATTTAGGATGCAATTTTGGGGCTCATTAAGTTAATCCAAGCTGGGGTGCCACAATCTGTCCTTTTCCTTTTCCACTTTGTACGATGAGCCAGTGCAGGAAATAGAACAACAGGCCAAAAAAAACAAGTGTATTTTTTCTCAGGTTTTTGTTTTGATTTTTTTGTTGTTTGGTTGTTTTTGCCTGGAATTATTTTTTTGTTGTTTCAAGACCCTGAACTGGCTGTTTTACACAGTCATACAAGGCACAAATGAGGAGACACAAATTCAGTCTGGCATGGAATTGCACACCAAGGCTGTGACAAACAGCTTGCTGAAAGCGGGGATATTTTGTGATGATCTTGTTGCCAAAAGCACGTATTCTGGAATTCTTAATTTCCTAGTCTTTAGTTCACATGTTACTTCGTGTGCTTTACTTCCTTATGTAGTCTTGTTATAAGATACTCTTGGCAAATTGAAACATGATTAACTCAAACATTAGGCTAGATACAACTTTATTTGGCTTGATACAGGTAAAATATAACTATGTAAAAAAAAATGCTGTAAGGCAGAAAAGATAATTTTCCATACATCTGGGAGCTTTAAAACCTGAGGCACTTGACATACCAGCAGACATTTCAGTGAGCAATCATCTGTGAGCAGCTGGACATTTTTCACTGGAGACTCCTGTGCTGTGGATTTTTCTGCTTGTGGCATATTATCTGACTCAGTCTGACTTAATATTACTGGAAATATTGTAGAAGGAACTTTTTTTAGTTGGGCAGTATTTGTACATGGCATCTTGTAGTCTGCTGTGGATTTAGTTAGTTTAGTTGCCTTTAAGATGCTCAAAACAGATAAAGGCTATAATATATTCTAAGGAAAAGACTGTAGAATTTGATTTTGGGGGTAGTTAATTTAACTGTACACTAATTCAGTTAAGAGGCTGTAGGTAGCTTCTGTGTTATGAAAGTCAATTACCAAGTTACCTTACTGCATTACAAAAACGACTCTTCATTGTTTATACATTCATTCATTCTGTCCTAAAAATGATGCCTCAATTTGTGTTCTGGGGCTTTGTTGAATCCTGCTTTGAATCTCTGCAGGATATTTGGCATTTGCTTCTACATATTTTCTTTTATTTTACAGAACACTGAATATTAGTCAATGGGAGAATATTCTACTTACTCCAATGGTAGTAAATAACTTTCTTGAATTTCTCATCTCCGGATGTCATAACAGTGAATCATCTGATATTTCCGTATTTAATATTATTAAATTATTTAAACTGTTGTATCTAAGAATTGTTCAGTGAGTTCTTTAAAAATATTCATCAAGTGAGAAAGTTTTTGATCCATGATGGAACGTCTGATCAAGCGAACATCAATGTGTCGGTTCCAGGGGTTTGTGCACCTAAGCCCATTATTGTGGTAGGTGCTACCCATTAGTAGCTCTGTGGTTTCCCAGAACTGGTCACTTAGAATAATCCCACCATGGGCTGTGACATGCCAGTTTCAATGCCAAACTTGTTTATACAGCCAATCTGGGCACTGAATTAGGTAATTAGTCTGTCTAGTGTTTGAGGGCAAGCTTTCTGTTGTGAAACCACAGCCTTAATGACTTAAAAATGTAAGTCCTTGAATGTTTTTTGTTGTGTTTTCAGTTTTCTCAATGTACTTAGGCACACCAGTGAATGAGAGTTAATTCAGCCTTCTGAAAGGACTGAAGTCTTGTATTGAATCCTTAACACTGAAATGTTAGAGCATGTCATGCAAAATCAAGCTGAAGCTTCAACTGCTGCTTTTTAAAGTGTAGAAATGAAATGTGCAAGTAGGCTCCCATGGAAAACCACTGTTTCTTGGCTTCAACCAGAAAAAAAAATGTGCAAAAATGAACAAACCTTCACCTTGTCTAAAGTAAATGTGTGCTTATTTTAATCCAGAGTTTTTCACATAAAAGCAAAAATATGAACTTAAAGTTCTGAAATTAAATTTGAAAAGCATCACAAAAAAACTAATACTTCTAGTAAAAATATTAATAAAAAATTACTGTTGGGCAAAGTACTCAGCCAGCTTTCAGGCCAGTCTTTTTAAACTGAAAGTGTTTCTTTTGAACACAAAAGAGTCTTACTGGCATTTAATGGAGTAGCAAAACAAACATATGGTTTGTATTAAGATTAAAAAAATAATTCTGTTGGCATTAGAAAGGATTTAGCATTTGCATATACACGTTACAATTGGAACATTTAGCACAGCTTTGATTTATGAATATTTGGATCATTGTTTAACAGAATATAGCCTCTTACTCTACTTTTGAAGAGTTGGAAAAATATTGCACAAAGAAGCTGAGTTTGTATTGCTCCTTGCCATCGCATCTTTCACATAATTCCTGAGTTACTATCAAAACTAAAATTGAATTCCTGCCATAAGAATATCTGTAGATTTGGGAGCTCCTATACACGGTTGCGCTTCAAATTTGTATCCTTTGTTTGGCAGCAAATTTTTGTTAAAAAGAAAGTTCCTTGGTGGAAAAAAACCCCCAAACATTTGACTGTTGTATGAAATGCACTATTTCAGACATCTCTGATATTTTTGTTGCCTCATTTTGTCTTGATTTAATAGTTCCCTTTTTGGAGGACAGCTTTGGATTCATGTTTCTGCAGTTGGATTGATACAAGTAGAAATAAGTCTGTCTAGATTAAATTGTAGGACTGAAGTTTTAATTTAAAACTTAAAAGAGCAATTTTATTAGACTGTAAGACATAATTTAGCAGTCTGGTGTGCCTGTATGTGTGTCGTATTTTCTATGTGAGATTAACATGTCAATTTACAAAATTATTTTTATAATTGTCAGAATTAAAGCAAATAATGTAGGTCATATGCAAAAAAAATATGGTTTCATTTTAGCTGAAGTGTTTTAGTTGAAGCGTTCAGTTGAACAATGTAGCAAACTTTGGTTAACCAAAAAATAAAGGGTTCCTTGACTAACAATGGTACATCAAATAAATTTTTAAACTGTTGGAGACTCATTCAGATGAAGTAGATTGAGTTCTTAGGGCAAGGTAGAAAAGATAGAAAATATTCCTTTTCTGTAGCTGAGTTTGTGCGGTAGTCAAGTTTTTTATTTCTGTAAAAATATCACTACTTTTTAGCAAAAAAAATTAAACTAGGTCACATGCCACAGTGATAGAGCAGATGCGATTGGCACTTTGATTCTGTGGTTTCACACTTGTGAGTCTTCCTGTAATTTATTCAATGTGAAGAATGATCTCATGATTGGCTGAAGGGTTGTGATCAGAGTTAAGGAACAGCTATGCACAAGGATGGAAATTTTACTTCAGTAGTGTCATTATATAACCATAATTAATATGAGTAGCTGGAAAAATTATGCAGATGTAGATGCTTTTTATCTAGACCAGCTGCAGTTCCAAAGATTATGTTGCTTACAGTTATTCTGTTAATTAAATAATCATCCTGTGAAGTACCAGAAAAAGAAACTAAAACCAATAGAAACATTTGTAGTGAAATTTGCACATGCTTACATTTGTTATTATTGAAAACTCTTTGAGAGATGAAAAAAGTTAAAATATAATGGAAAAAAAATTGCCAATTGTTGTAAATCACCTCTCCGATTTGGAAAATATGTTAATTATTGTTCTAAATCATTAGGTTGTGTGTTTGCCTGCATGGTTTTACTTGCCTCTCTTTATGGAGTGAAAACTCTGAAGACATGTCGCTACCATCTAAATACTTTTATCAAGAATGGAAAATAATAAGAGTTACCTGGTTAAGATTGAAGTCACCTCAAATAGGACTGCTTGCCAAATTTGGAAGGCAAATCTATTTCTTTGCCCCTGATTTTATGATGTATTTATCTCTGTGTATTCTATGGGACATGCTATTTCCATGCCCTTTCACTAGATATAGATATGTGTCATATGCTCTATTGAACTCAAGGGGTTAAACTAGAAAAGTTACCTATCTCAACACTGAAAAGGAAGAATTAGCCACAGTTCCCTAGCTACTAGTGTAGCTTTCAACACCTTTTCTATAGTGTCTAGTATTGATAGGATATGCAACTGTGAAAGGACGAGAAAATGCACTGAAGTCATCTAAGAAGTAAACTATCATCTTGACATGTTTTTTCTAGCTATTGAAAACCTTTCCATATTGCAGCTCATTCTGACAGTGAGACTGTAGAATTCCTCTGATTTAAGTACCATCTGGTTGTGCTCAAAGCTTTAAAGCTATTATCTCAGCATAAAATTTCAGCGTCCTATACTTTTTTCTTCACCAAACTATCCATTTTTAAGCCACAAATATTTTTCCAGTCCTTTCAGATTTTATCTAAAAGTATATTTTAACAGTATTTTAATAGTTCTTAAACAATAACAATTTATCTTGATAGATGACATGCTGTGTTTTTTCATTTTATTTTAATTAGCCATTGTGGAACCAAATTCCCTTTTGTTTTATTCCTTTGAATACTGTTTAACTGTAGTTATCATGCCAAATATCTTAAAGGTTATTTTACCAATACAGTTTCATTTAACATAGGCCATGTGGAATCAATAGTCTTGTTTCCTAAAGTGAATGCTTGGAAAATCTTACATTCATATGTTAAGAGTACACATCCTTTCCTCATTAGTTGGAAAGTACAGGGATTTTGGCACAGGTTCTGTGTGGAAGCATTGTGCAGCTTTTATATGGATTTTGTTTTTAGCCTTTGATGACACTGTTTAGAATAGGAAGTATCTAATAAGTAAAGCATTTTGTCTAATGTGCTGCCAGTGCGTTTAATATATGCCTGGAGGTCTGAAACATTATCTTCTCCACTACAGTAATATGCATTTAATTCTCTGAAAGCAGAAGGTCGAACTTTTAAAAGGGACTCAGAGTACATTTTCAGCTAAAATAATTTAAAACACATGGGATAGGGAACCAGAGTAATGTACGGTTGGTTTTTATGGTTTAATCATGATCATGTTAATGCACACCAGTAGCTAATTAAAGAAAACTTTTATTGTTCATTTTAAATGGGTTATGTAAAGACTAAGAGAACTGATATAATACAGCCCAATGATAAATGTTACCATTACATTTGCTAACCGCAAGCTGATATTGCTGTTCTTGATATTTTTAAGTATTGGCCCATTTATTTCATAATAAAGCGAAGAATCCTTTTAGATTATACTGAGAGTGTAACCTTTAGAGGAATACCTAGATGTTTCCCAAATTTATTGCTATGTGTATTTTCAGGTAAACTGTGGTATTTGGTTGGAAGGCTTGATGCTTACAGAGCTGAAATTGATGCAAGAAGATATTGTGGTACTTCTGCACCTTTATTTTGTACCAAGTTGTGTTATATAAAGCTGTCTTGCAGATCATTACTCACTTGTTCCAACTTTTATAATATATATGGTAAGAACACATACAAGTCAAAGTTTCATTGTGGAACCAGGTGGCATGGAAATCCGAAATAGGATATGGTGTCTTTCACCTTTCAGGCACTGGTTCGTATTCCGTACTGCTTAGTAGTGAGCAAAAGTTACTGCTGTTCAGTGACCTGCATGAATTGATTTGGGGTCTCTGTAAAGTTTCTGTAGTCAAATGTCCACATAACAGGAAACTCAGCAGTTGGGACCAATTAGCACCCTTGCAGTAGTCTTCACAGAGAAACTATAGTCTGAGTGGGGATGGAGGCAGAGCTACTTTCTTACCTTCTCTGAGGTGCTTTACATAAACCAGTGCATTTAATGAATACCTGATTATAAAAAGAGGCAGAAGAAAAGAGCGAGGCTTCAAGTCAAATCTATTTAAATATGAGGAAAGAGGATCCGTTCAGAAACCAGAAGTCCTGTGCTTTCTCCTTGTAGCCAGTCATACACATGCAGTGGTTTTCTTCCTGGAAGATTGTCATTTAGTGGATGACATTTCATTTTCAATCCCTCTAGCCAAGACAAGCATAACCTAAATGTCAGGTGGCTGTACAAATTTCTGCTGCATAGAGAACAAGAGAGTGACATGTAGTACCCATAAGAGGGTCATTCACTACAGAACCATACTTTCTAAAAAGATTTTACATCAGACTGAACTGATACCTATGGAGCAATTAAAAATTGCTGGGTTTAGCAGCATATGCCTTCTACTTCATTTCAGGCAGCATTTCCATGAAATGATAGAGCAGATTGTTTCACAGCTCCATCCTTTTGGCCTTTTGCTTGCCCTCAATTCATCAGCGATATAAAAACATCTATACCATTTTTGAAAGTTCCATCAGTGCAGAATATGGGCAAAGGACTTCATAGTGTACCAGAGAGAGTGGATGAGGTGTAAGTAGCCTACCTTTGCTAAGGAATCAGGAGGAATCACGATTTCTTGGCTCACAGTATAGTAATTCATTAAAACGGTCTCTAGTTATTTTTACAGAGGCTGCATTAAGAGTGGTATCACATTTACAAGTCAGTGATACGAGTCTGCCATAGAAATCAGCCGCAAAGAATTTTATTAGTTATTTGAAAAATATGTACAAGAGTGAATCTGAAAAGATTGTAACCAGAGCTGGCAAAAAGCTTCTCAAAGAAAATCTCAGCTAGTTAATGGTTCTGTTTAAGGATTTCCTCTGTAATACTTTTTTTCTAGTATGTTCATTCACTTAAAGAAAAGGAGAGGGGGTTGCTTCCTTTGTATCATAAAGCACAATATAAAGGAACCTTTAAAAATTGCTTTTCTTTAGCTCTCCCACAACCCAATTTCTGAAGTATACATGGAACCTATTAATATTGCTGCATAAAGACCAAAGTTTGAAGAAATTCACTAATTCACTGCCCTTCCTTTCTATAGTTTAGTTGCTGATAAATTAATTACATAAGTACTTGTAATTCATTATTATATTTTTCAAGAGGATGTTAAGGTATGGTTTTCCCTAGTTTCTATCTCCCTTTTCAAAGATTCAGTGGGATGGAGAATGTAGAAAGCAGCTATTGAAGTTGGTATTGGAACAAAGAAATGAAATCATTGAGTTAATGTGCAGTGGCAGCCAAAGAAAACCAACAAAGTATTGGACATCAGGATGGAGTTTGAGAACAAGACAGAAGGCATCATTTTACTGCTGTATAAAACCATAGTGATCCCTCTGCTTTGAGTACTGTGTAGAGTACTCAAGAAGTGCATAATGGAGTTACAGAAGTAGAGAAGGGAATCTAAAATGCTTAAAGGTAGAAGAGAGACTCAAAAGGCTGGGATTTCCCTTTCTGGAGAGGAGAAGGCTGAGGCAAGCTATGATAAAGGTTTACAAAGTCATAGTAACAATGATAAAACTGAATGTGGACCTGAATATTCAAATCATGTACTGCAGAAGATCAGGGAAATGCTATGACACTAGCAGGAGATTGGTTTAAAGCAAAGGAAAAAAAAAAAAAAAAAAAAGAAAGAAAAATGGAACTTGCTTTCCCAGAAGTTTGAGGAGCCCAGACACTGTCAATATGTTGAAAAAGCAGATGAATTCATGGACAAGAAGTCCAGAAATAGTTACTAAAACAACTACACAGGCATGTACCATTGGCATCCTAAATGCAACAGCTGTGGATGCCTGGGGAGCAGGAGAGGAACAGATTGCAGGAAGTGGCCAGGGTCCATGGTCTCTCTCAGCAGTCTCCTCCTAGTGCTGTTAGAACCAGTGTACTGGGCGGGATGGATCACGAATCCAAGTTGGGCATTTCGTCTGTTAACTCTTCTGTGGAGCAGAGCAAAAACACTTCTGAGCAGCACAGATAAAAGTGTTAGTTGTGCTGTGGAAGCTGTACGGGGAGAATGCATTACTCAACTCCATATGACTCTGAGGACTTGGGTACACAATTTTTTTTAATTCTTATTATTGAATTTCTACAGAGAGGTCCAAATATTTTAGCATATGCTTCCCATCTTGTCCCCAAGCTCTTCGTATGATTTCTACTTGTTTCACAAGCAGTATTGAAAGTGTTGTATTTCTGAAGTGCTTTCTTAGCTCAGTTTCTTGACCTGGTGCTATTATTCCCTGGACACAGACTTGCAACTTTTTGCTTCACTCTTGCATTTTCTGTGATAAGTAACTTTCTTTTTCCTGTTTATCAGTGGTATCTTTTCCTTTTGAAATATTTCAATATGCAATGATTTCTCATGTGAAACCCTGTGAATGTCACAGCCAAGACCATATGTAGCCTTGGTGATCCTTGGTAAACTAAGAGCTCTTAGCCCATCACAGAGCCAATCTTTAGATAATGCTGATGTTTCCTTTAACTTTGGTGTTTTATCTGAGGCAGCTGTCATTTCCGTGACTCTTAAGAAAAATATTTTTTCCACAACCTAATCTTTATACATTTCAGCTTACAATTTCCTATTAGGCTTTTTGTGATTTTTGCATTAGATTAGTCTTACATTCTATTTCATCTAATCATGGTAAAATATTTTAGCGCCAAAGAGGACTTTTTGAACATCAGTGCTCAGAACTGAAAAACTATTCTGACGAGGCTTTTTACTTACAATGCATTATTTCACAGAGATATGGGTTAATATTAATCCATACATTTCTTGTGGTTTCTTTAAAGAAAGATTTTAAATTGAAGAAGGAGTCATTTAAGCCTAGAAATCGTTGCCCTCTTTTTTTTTTCCTCTTCGCATGTTCTTTTGGCACTTTGTCTGTTGTAAGTCATCATTTCATTGGAACAAACACCTGCTGTGTTTTCATGAGTGATTACTGTGTTAAAGTTAAGTTGGCAGATTTTTTTTTTATAATTCTCTTTTTTGACATCATGTTTATATAGTGATTGTTTGCTGCCACTGAAATGGAAATAATTGGGATATGAGTATCCTAATTTAATATAATATTTTCCTTTGCAGGTTTCCAAACAAGAGCAGAAAAAAATGGATGTGTCTGATGGAGGAACAGTTGAGACCTTGTCCCGTTATAGTGGGGCACAGGACAGTGGGATTGGCAGTGACAGTGTTAAGATCAGAATCATTCAGATAGAGCAGCACAGCGGTACAAGCCAGCACCGCATTGCCCGCCCTTCCCGCCAATCTTCCATCGTGAAGAACCTCAATTTCATTCCTTTTGACATTTTTGTTACAGCAAGTCGAATCTCCTTGATGACTTACTCATGCACTGCCTTACCTAAATCAAAATCAGTACAAGATCAGAAAGATGGTGAGAAAATAAGCAAAAGCTCCTTGAACCTTCCAGAAGCGGGCTCAGGTGGCAACCATGATACCAAGAAGCCCAGTCAGCCATCAATTTCCTCCATCACAGCAGATGATCTTTTTAACAGTAATGTTCCCCTGTCTGCTGGGAGAAAAACAGGTCTTTTGTCACTGGAAAGTCTGCATGCTTCTACAAGATCATCTGCTCGACAAGCGCTGGGTATAACTATTGTTCGGCAGCCTGGTCGGAGAGGAGCTGGGGACATAGAGCTACAGCCATTTCTCTACCTCATCATTTCACAGCCCTCTGTGCTACTGAGCTGCCATCACAGAAAGCAAAAGGTAGAAGTATCAGTGTTTGATGCTGGTCTTAAAGGAGTAGCCTCAGACTACAAGTCCACAGGTAAGAGCATTTAACCTTCACTCCTGGTTACAACTACCAAAATAACTGCACATCTTGAAGCTAACTAGAATGGTAGAAAACAGCTAGGAGACTTTTAAGATGTCTTTGAAAGTCATTCGGTAAATATACATATTTTTAAGATTGTACCCCACAGCTGAATCAAGTTTAAGTGTGTGAAATGTTTGAAATTAATTAAGATCTAGCCTTTTAGCAACCGGTTCTTCCTATTCCTCAATATTACTTTCTCATTACCAGATTACAACAGGGATTATTGCATTACTCTAACTTCTCAATGTTTGTAAAGAAGAGTTGTAAGCCAAGATGATTTCATAAAAAGCATTTTTTAATGACTTAATGTCACAATATTTTCCTATGCTAACCTACTGATAGAATTTAAAGATAAACATTGTAGGAGCATCTGGTGTTTTGATCATAAACTGTAAGAAAATGATAGTGATCTTCCAAAATGGTATCTAGTGATGTCATATATTTTAAGTTTTCATTCAGCTGAGTAATAGTGTTTTGCGAGAATTTCGTTCTCTTAATGAATGCAAATGTGCAAAGCTTATAATAAGAAATATCAGAATAACTGTTCAGTAGAAAATATTCTGAAATTTTCTTTTTCTGTCTTACCTGTACTGCTGAAGAGAGAAATCAAATTATTGCAATTCATCTGCCTGGTAGCCAGTACTCAATATATGAATTGAATGAGATACATCATTAGAGTGTGTTAGCCCCAAAAAGTGTAAATGAGGGTGCAGAGATCTGCTGAACACATAGCCAGAAAATTATGGGGGGTTTGAATGAGACCTGTAGGTAAAAACCATTGCTATTTTTCCCTTACCAGAGTTCTTAACACTAGTTGTGAAAAGTAATCCACTTCTTTTTTGTGCAGCTACAGCAAATCTTTGCTGAATCGTATTTTATTTTTTTTAAATTGGCATTAAAATAATGTCCTTATGCAAAAGACTAAACTGCTGGTTTTAATAGATCTTATCTTTTGTTAGAAATCCAAATTACAGTGGAACTTTTAAGAGGGATTAAACAGTGGGGAAGATTAGACAACCAGATACTTAAAACAGGGTGAAGATTCATTCTCTGCTACACTTTCTTTTATCATTCTTGCATTTTCATTCTTGTTGTTGCCATCCTGTCTTGAAAGAAGCACAGCTGTCATGAATTTGATTTACTCCAGATTCTCATGTATATTTGTATATAAAAGGTGGACATTGTAACAATTTAAAGAATTAACAAAGCAAAGCTTGAAGGAAAATTGGGAGTAGTTGTAAGTTAAAGATCACAACCTCATTAACTTAGTGTTTTGCAAAGATGCCATTGGACTTCTTAATTTCTCACGTCTGAGGCATTGAAGTGTGTTCTTGTACAAGCTGCCACCACAATTACCAATGCACTGGGCAAAGTTCTCTCCATTCTGCTCTTACAAGGAAACCTTTCACTGTCATGTTTTTGGGAACAATTCTGGAAAACACAGGCTGGAATAAAGTCTTCCTACGAATTGAAAGTGGATCGGAGAGCGCATAAGCATGGCAGAAGTTTAAATTATAAAGATAGGAGGAACATTCAGCCAGAGAGCTCCTTGGTCACCAGCAGTTGTTCAAGTGAAACCCAAAGGAGCCATCTTGCAGGACTAAAAATTAGCTGCACATGGGTTTTGCCAGGTTTGTTTGGCTTTTTGTCTCCCTGTCAGGAAAGGGTCAAAGAGTATGAAGACAGGTGTCAGACGTTATGTGAAGGCAGAAGTTCTGGTCTCATCTTGCTGCCTTTGTAAGAAGTAGTAATTACCTTGTTTGTGTGTCAGACAGAACTCTGTGCTTGCTACTGAAGCATTAGGTCTCTTTTCAGAAAAGTTTTAGAGGTGGGTACCAAAGTGTTAGTGCCTAAAAACACTATGCTAAATGCATTACTAAGTTAATAAAACTAATCCGCACTTCAAGTCACACGCCAATTCACACTGCAGAGTAGTAGTATAAATTTTTTATTGCCTCTTGTTTAGGAAGACGTGCTGTGCCTGTAATTGCATTGTTTGGGATTAATGTCATACCGCTGTAGAAGCATCTTAGTTTTGTAAATTTCTAATTTTCATTTCTAGCACGCCTATTTGAGGGAAAATAGTAATGAGCTGTGTGTTTTATATATATATGTATGCATACATGTAACATATGTATATAACATATATACACATACTATATATTTCATACCTTATAATACAGCATCAGGAGCTCTGCATGGCATTTTCTGTGTTGCTGCAGTCGATTTCATCAATCATACCAATTTGTCTTGATGTTGTGACTATTTGCTGAAAGTTTTATGTGAAAGAGATATGTCATCCAAATCCAGAACACTAGAAAGTTTATTTGAAAGAAATAAGCTTTTCTGCCTTTGTACACTACATTCTTTTATTTCTCTGTATATCAAGGTCTGGAGGGTGGGAAGAGGGCATAAATGACATTTAATTTACAGCAAATATTGCTAAAGAATATTTCCCATTAAACTCTCTGAAGACTGCTTTTCTTGTGTCTGTATGTATGCATGCAGCAATCTCTGTAATCCTGAAGTAGGATGGGAAAGAGGACATAAGGTAAACATAAAAGATGTATTTAACCTGCATTATGAAAAGTGATAGAATGTATTCCTCCTGGGAAAACAAAACAACAACAACAACAAAACCCCAAAACACAAACAACAACAAAAAAAACCCCACCCTAAAACCAAAAAGCAAACTACAGACATTTAAACAGTGGGACTAGGCAAGCAGGCCTGATGAGAACGTTGTGTGCATTACATCACATGATGGAGTTAGGCACCAGCACAGCAGCAGTGCAGATGATCGGGCATGTGAGAAGATTGCGAATTTCGTAATAACCAAAAAAAATTGAGATTTATTTGGGCAAAAGGAAAAATCCATGATGCTTGTTATAAAGTTTTATTGGTACTCCTGTGGGGGTGGTTTCTCATTACTTATACTAATACGGTTAAGCTATATATATAATATGTAATTACATCCAAAACATGCTGATAAAAGTTCTGCCATTTCAAATCGTCATTCTGTATATATATATATATATACACACCCCATATACACTGCATACAAATATTTTAGGAATGTTTTAAAGCATTTAAGATTTTTTTCAATCAGTTCTGTTGTGTGTAATTCTGAAGACTTGACTACTGTTAGTTTAACAGCAATAGATTCAGGTCTTATGAAATATGTGCTATAATTTCTTCAATTTTTTCGAAAAGACAGAAAAAAACAGTTTTGAAACAACTCTCAAATCTTGCAAGGCAGAAGCAAATACAGAATTCTGTTGCGAAATTAGGAGGGTCTTATTTTTTGTTGGATGTTGGTTCCAAAAAGAAAACCTCTAGGGTAAAAAAAAAATGTTGGTAATAGTCTGAATCTAGTTGATTTCCATCCCTTACCTCCCATTAGTGTATTTCTAAGAAATATATTGATCAGCTACAATAGAATTCAGAAATGATCCTAACAGGTAGTGTGAGGAGAGTCTGTTCTATGAAGATTTTAATAAAACTGTGAAATTGTACAATAAAACTGCACCAGCATGAAACTTAAAGAGAAAAATTGTTAATTCTGGGCTGATGACAAAATGAAACTTACTGCCTTATGATGGTTTACTGCTTTGAACATGTATAGGAATGAAGTTTTTAATAGTGTTACAAGGCCACATATATTTTATTTGGATCATAGAATTACAGAATAGTTAGGGTTGGAAAGGACCTTAAGATCATCTAGTTCCAAACCCCCCTGCCATGGGCAGGGACGCCTCACACTGGGCCGTGTCACCTAAGGCTCTGTACAACCTGACCATGTACACTGCCAGGTTTGTTCTTATTTTTGAGAGATTTCAAATTAATAGAGCTTAAAATTCAGGATCTTGCACATTAAGCTGTCACTGGTTTTGCGTATTGCACAGGGCCCAAAACACCAAACTACATTCAAAGATCTTATCCCCTCTGTCACTAGCTGTGTTATTTTACTCTCTGAAACATGCAAGAAATGAAAAGAATAAAATAAGAGGAAATAGGCTATTTAAAAGTATTGTTAGTGTGTTAATTAGCAGTAGCAGCTCATTTCCATCAGGCCAGTGTCTGTATGTGGGAGAATTTGTCTGCCTTGGAGCTAAAGGCCTGAAAGTTGTGCTTTCAATTTCCTCAGTTCTTCTCTCCAACCAAGTCCACTTGCAGGTCGGGAGGAAGAGGAGGAGGAGACTTTTTAGGTTATTAAAATGTTAGCTCAAGTTTATTATGGTTGTGCTAAACTGCTTCAGTTGTGGTTTTAAATTATTTTTGTAATTGCACAGCTTGATTACAATTATGCTACTGCCAGCTATAGGAGCTTCAAATCAGAGTAAATAAATTAATGCAATAAATATTAACTGCTTAATGAGCACTATTAAGAAGACTAGTTGCTCCCTGAGTTTACTTGTAAGATTCTGTATATGTAGCCTGCAAGATACTATAAACCAACCTTTTTTTTCACTCAGTGCTCATCCTATATTTAACAAAAAGGCATCTGCTAACTGTTAGTTTTTGCAAACAGAGCATTGGTCACTTCCACTTAAATAAAAGTGGGTGCAATTGTTTTTAATGTAATCTCATAAGCCGCTTTTATAAATATTGTTTTAAATCTTTATTTGCTTTGTTTCAGGTAATGTAATCCAGATACAAAATTGCCTCATTTCCTGACCATTGTGCTCTGGGCTTTCTTGAAAAATCTTTTTTCTATTTGTTTGTTTGTTTACTTTCAAAGGGGACATTGTGGTGCTTGGTTGTTTTAAGGGAGAGAAATTTCTCAGTAAATAACTGCTATGAATGGAATTTCTTCAACATCCACCAGTGAAACGTTTGCAAAAAACAAGCATTGTGAGGCCATCCAGAATTAATCTTGGTTTTTATTTTATTTTATTTTACTTTACACCCACGCCTTTGATGGCAGGAGGTCCATGAAGAGCAGATGCAGTAGCTAAGACCACATGTAACCTCTGATCTAATGGAAAGCCCAGGCTGCATGGAGAGCAACTCAGGCTGGCTCTGGCAGGAAGTCTGATTCAGTAAGACTCTCTCTCAGTCAGCCTGTGCTTCCTGCAAGGCAGAGAGAGGGTTTAAGGCTATTTCCTAGCATAGCATTGAGGGAGTTCTGCTGAAGTGTCACCTGTTCCCCTCCAAGTATATTTATTGTCCAGTACATCTGTATCCACAGACATGGAGGGGTACAGCCCCCACCTGTAAAGACAAGCTGGCCTGGGAATGTACATTCCTCAGGTTACTGTAAGAGCTCATTTTCGAACTTCCTGACACAGCACTTGTGAGTACGCTCGTAGAAATGTTTTCCCACTTGTGTTCTTTAAATTCCAATGGAAACCATTTTTAAAACAATACCAAACGTTCCACTTTGGAGTTTGAAATGCAGAGATGATTACAGCATCATACTGGCTTTTAAAACTGATTGTAGACCAAAATATGATTCATCCATTGAAATAAAAGCATGTTGCAGAGCTCATTTGGTCTGGGTTAACTTCCAGCTGAACAGTCCAAGTTGCCATCCCACGCACACACTCAGTTGCCCTGTCCCCTGCCTGGCTGCAGGGATGCTGTGGATTGCTGGGCCCCCTCTATGAAAGCCTCCCAGGACCTATTCCCCCTGAGCTGCCCTGGCTCTTAGCTACAAACTGAAACAAAACTACATTCTGGAGAATGCGAAGCTTCAGGATGTGAAATTTATCCTGCCTTCCTTTTTTCCCTTCCTCTAACTAACTCCCCTTTTAATTCAGAGGTTTGTGTTTTGCTGTCTGATGTTAATATATGAGTGAGGGGATAGGAGCTGAAGTCAAAATCTTGCAAATTCAAATCAAGTTTAGGAAGATACTTCATCAACTGTGAAGTTTGGAGCTGTGGTCTGGACATTAGCAAGACTGGAAAGGTTTTGGATGTTTAGGTGGATTCAAAAATAGCTAGACTTTTTTTCTAGGGAAAAAAAAAGAGGGCTGGAAATGTGCACGTATTGAAGGCCTCAGCTTCTCAGTCTTACGGATTCTAAATTACAGTCTTGGTTGCAATCTGTGATAGTTGTCTCACCGTTTTTCTTTTGCTGCCACAGACAAATTTTTCACATGGTGCAGAGGATAGAATTTCTGGCCGTCTTCACCAACTCTTGACTTCTCAAGCCTTTCTTTTCTCTCTCTTGGCTTGCTGTGGAGTAATTCTAGCCTCTCCTTTTACTTATATATGCATCCCTTGGGTTTTCTCCAGCATTTTCTTTATACAAATAACTGCAAATTTAAGTGTTGATTTTTGAGAGAATCATAGAAAATGGAAATTGTAATGACCTATTATAATACATTATTCAGACCGGTTCCCTGCTGATGCATAATTGTTCCCTATTGTATATTTTATAGTGCTCTGTCAAGTGTATTTTTAAACATTCTGAATGTTTCCATCATTTCCTCGAAGGAGAAGAGTCCTTTTCTTAACAGCTCTCCCCATCAGGATTTCCTCACTTTTCAGTCTAAATTTTCTCTTTCTCATTCAAATGCTTCTCTGGAGATTCCCTTAGCATAGGGATTGATTGATTGTTACTGTTTTCTTCCTTTTCTGATCTTTAGTCCTATGAAAATGCATATGCTGTTCTCGACTTTAGAAGTTATTTTAATCAAGGTACACGTTTTTCAGTCTTTTGACCTTTGATGTAAATGAATTTGTCTTATCCAGATATATTTTATGAGTTCTGTTTGGAACTTGCCTCAAGCTTTTGAGGTATACACCATCACAGTCAGGGTTGAAACCTCTGGATTTTAGCTTTCTTTTCATCATGTAAAAACTTACTTATTGACCCATATCTGGCATATTTGGATGTACAGGCAAGTCTGTTAACTCAGGTTCCAAGTTAACCATATGCCACAGGCTTAGAAGCACTCAAGCTAGTTCTTTGGCTGGCCCTTTGGGAGTGTTACTTCTGAATACAGATCATGTCAAAGCAACTATCCTGCTTGCAGAATTAGTTCAGTTTCAGAATAAGAACTTAAAAAAAAAAAAAAAAAAGAAATAAATGCTTGAAACCAGAAAGGCCAGTGCTGGGTTAAATGTAATATATTTTGTTGGACTCAGTGCCCCAGGTAATGTAGAGGTGATGGTGCTGCACTCCTTGGAGACCTGACAGAGCAAAATAATCTCCTGAGAGCCCCATGGTTCCTTTAGATTTTTTGATTCTGTGCTTATGTGCTGCCATTCTCAGTGCCCTGAGGGCTGTGTTTGTATAGCTAATGTATTATGTCATGCAAGGATTTTCTGCTGTGTAATTTCTTTTCATCAGAGATATTTTCATCTTGAAACAGCTCCAATTTTGAAATAACCATTAGGTATTTTATAACATAAACACATCTCAGGATAATAGGAATACCTGTAAATGTATTCTTCAAAAGAAATGTTTGAATATATTTACTGGATTTTCTGAAAAGCCAGTGGATGATCTAGGTTGCTGTATACAGTATGTGATAATATCTTTCAGAAATGAGACAAAATAATGGCTTCTTGCAATATTTTGCTCCATATTGGTACACATAAATGTGTATACTAGTACTTCTGTAGGAACAATAACTTAGAGATAATTTAATTGATTCAGTGATATTTATTGCACAATGTTCAGTAATTTTTACAATGCTTTACATTATATATTCTGAAAAACATTATCATGTTATTCATGATGAGCTACCAGATATTATATATAGCTCTATACCTATATATATATATATATATAGATCCAAGTCAGAGATAACATCCTGTGCAGAACAACTACAAAATTGTATTTTGGAAAAGATTTGTACTTTGGTGATAAAGATTTTCTTATTACTATTAGTTTCAGTATACTAGACAAACTCCAGACACAGGAAACAAGATATTCCCTAAAGCATTTACTATAGAGAAGGGAGTGTGCCACACCATTCTGGTTAATGTAATTAAACGAAAGGGCTAAGAACTATAAAGATGTAGAAATTCACATGGAAGATATACAAATCTGCTGTATGCAGTGACAGCTCTTAAATAACCTTTAGGAGCTGACTTTATAAATGTATAGCAGGAATAAAGGGAAGGAAAGGCTGTAATGTATATGCCATGCATTACAAATACTGCTGTAAAGTCATTGCCTGAAAATTGATCAAATAAAAACAGAAGAATGTGCTAACTTTTGATCTTTTCCATAGATCTGAAGTTATGATCAATTGGTTTCAGTAGGTTCTTTGAAATCACATAAGGGTTCATATGTGCCAAGTTTTATATGAATCACATGATAATGTCAAGAAATACAAATTCCAAAGCTGACTTTATATACCCAGTCCACATATGATTGTGATACTACGATACCATATGTTGACTGTAATAGTGGATATGTAAGTACTGTTATTTAAAGGAATCCACTTGGTAAAACTAAAACAAAGCAATGATAGCAGATTTTAATTAACTGTAAGTGGGAGAGAATAACATCAAGAAAATCTCCTTAGTTAAGGATGAGGCAGACATTCAGTACTTAACATAGCAGCCTGAATAATATAGAATAATTGATTATTTAGAATTTTAAGACCTGTAGTGCCAGAATTGAAAACTGTTGTAAGGAAGGTTATGAGTTGCTAAAGATGAAAAAGCCTTTTTACACTACTGTTTTTGCCATTTGCATTATGTGAAAAATGAAGGCAAGAATAGCACTTGGAGGAAATTATTTATGTTGTCATATTTCAGACTGATCAAAGGAATATAATTCAAGGTGGTATGCAAGAATAGCCACTAGCTAGCTATTGAGTGAAACTCCTAAGGGAATGATATAGCCGCATTGTCATTATACTCTGTTCCTGAGATCTGGTAGCATTCTGGTCTTTTAGCCTTTATAATTTAGCTTTCCATTATTATTTTTTCTACCTGGCTATGAAAATACAATCTTGAAGTAGCAGGTTTTGAGTACGATTTCTCTTGTAAGGACTGCTTAAGTATCATCATAATCAAAGCTAAAATTGTGTGCTATTTTAAGTCATCTTATGGTAACTGATGTCTTTTACTTATATTTTACTTGATATTTTTGTGGTTTTTCTACATTTTGTGTAATTACAGCATTGCCCTTTTGCCTATGTATGCATGCATTGTTATGCACATGCATCTGTCTGTAGGCACAAATGCTATTTGTAACAGGCCTGTTAGGAGTAGTATTCACTGTGTTATATTTTAAACTTTTTAATTTTGTTTAATCAATTTGTATGTAGAATTTTGTTATATATTCTCTTCCTGGAATATCATTAATGGCTTACAATCATTATCATCTGTAGATCCTGGGAAGACTCTACCAGAAGCTCTGGATTATTGCAAGATCTGGTTGCAGACAGTAGCAGGAGAGGCAGATGCTAAAAGTGGTATTCCTCCACCTCTTATCACTGCGCAAATTAAAGACTTCCTTAATGGACCAGGTAAACGTTGCACTTTAACCTCTGTTTTCTAATGTATTCCCTTTGTAGATATGCACATACAGACACACATATCAGATCATCAGAAAAATTTACTCTTTGCTAATGAATGTGAAATTTTCTTCCAGCAATTGCCTTGAATTGAAACCAAAGTTGGGGAATGGTCAGTCTGGGACCAGTCATAGGTTTAAGCTCTAATTATTTATTTTCTTCACAGGGTGAAATTAGAAATTTTATTCCTCACAGAGGCTGAAGAATTTCCAAAGGAATGAAGCCTACCTGCTTCTAGCCCTGGGACAGCTGAAATAGTGTTACAGTTATGTTTATTATAAAAGCTGACTTTTAAAATGTTTCTGAAGATTTTTATAAGCTACATTCTCTGGGGCTCTTTGGATACCTGGCATTGCAAATTCCTGTCATCGAAAGTGTTGGCACAGTGAAATTTTAAATATAGTGATACTGTGTTTCTTTCACACACAATATTATGTGGTGTAGTGTGAAGGTTTATTAGTATTTACTTAAAATAATGTGACTTATATTTAATAATATGTTTCTATTGAAAGTTTGAAAATACATTTACATTTACCTGTGCCACCATCATTCATTTCTCTTGTTATATTTGTTATGATTTGTTGAGTTCTGTAAGTTTTTTCCCCTTTCTTACTTCACTCATTACACAGTATGAATTGTTATCAGTCAGTCATTTAGTGAGCAGCTCTTCAGTACTGGTTTTTCCTTTTCATTCCATGACCTTTTCATACAGTCTTACAGTGCACTGTCTAAACCCAGCTCTAGAACAGAATTTCTTTTTTTCTCTGTGTTGCTTATTACTTTAGGATCCAAGCACTACAGAAATACTCATTTATCTGCACAACCCTCCCATGGGTGGTAGAATAGTATGCCCTTGCCATTCACAGAAGGCAACTAAGGCATAAGGAAATTAAAGGGTTTCTTGTTATATTAAGGTTACCAATTTAAAACACGCAGTTTAGTTTTCCAAGGTGCTTAGAAATATAGAAATTTAGATGCTGGAAGTACAGTTCATGCTGTTCCTTGGTGCAGGAGTATCACTTCTGCATATCAGACTCCAGAACATCAAATTGAACAGTCATAGAATGAGACATACATACTTAACTGCTGACCATAAATACTTTGGTAGTAACTTGAAAATCCATTTCTTGCAGGCAGGCAGGCAGGAGTCTTGAGGAAAGAATAAAGTACATGAACAAACTCATCATTGCCCCTTTTTTGTTTTTTCTGTGCTGTCATAAATGCATCATTTAAGAGAAGATTTATAACCACCTGATAATGCAGAGCTTTTGTTATATTGATCCTTATTTGGCTTCATTAATGTGACTTTGAACCTTCAGACCTACTATCATTAGAACTGAAGAATTAATTGATAATAATAGTATATTTTCATTCTAATCATAACCAGCACAAGAGAGGTAGAGACAACTGCTGTCAGTGGCCTTTTGGACACTGCTGCTAGGTTGGTTTTCTTTTGTCCATCTTTTCTTTTCCCTCCTCTCCCCAGTTCTTCTGTTCTCTCTCTCCATATCTGTCAGATTCTCATATTCCCAGATCCTTCGCCTGTGCATTCCCCTTTTCTCAAGATTCTCACTGTAATTTCTTGGCTCAGCCTCTATATTTAATTTATTACACACTTGAAGATGTTTCCCTGATGCTCTCCTGTCAGTAAGACAGACTTCTAACTAAACTAGCAAACTTGAAAGTTGTACCAGCTTGCAAAGTATGTTTTCACAAGTAGCCTAAGTGTCTACCCCATTCTCAGCAATTCAGTCAGATCTCGAATCAGTGTTAAATCTCTCCCCTCCATGGTATTTGGCTAAATAAAGAACTAAAAAACCATAAATTAATGAATCATAAACTTCAGTCTCCTTCTCACAAAGCAGGTAAAATTTCAGAGATTTCCTTTAGGATCTCTTCTTAGCCAAAATGCTTTTTTTTTTTAACCATCTTTTTGCTGCTAATTGGAACTATGATTACACAGGATTCAACAGTAATTAGCCTGAATTCTAATGAGGTGTTTTGCTGCTGTAATATAGCAAGACAGCTCTGCATTCCTTTGCAGATTTTTCTGAACTCAGCTGTTGGCCACTGTGAGATCCTCTTCAAATAAACGAACCTTTACCAAAAAGCATTCCTTGGGAGCTGGAGGTTTCACTGGATGAGTAATGGTAGGCACTTTCTGCATGTGATTGCATCAGAACAGCACATGCAAGAGTTATGAAAGCTTGACAGCTCCTCAGCAGGCTACTGGAAAATAAGTTACTAACTCTCCTTGGGGGGAAGAAGTCCTCTAACCACAACTTCTTCCATGGTGATGTAGCTTGGCCGTCAACAGGCCTGGAGAAAGTGTCTGCTTTGCCAGATCCTAGCTAAGCTGGCTGTTGTTCATTGAGGACAATAACCTCAGGACAACTGAGAGCTCTTGTAAGGTCATCAGACAAATGATATTTGTGATGGGAGACATAGCAGTTAATAAATTGAATAAATAAAGGCACTGCTGGGTTATGCTTCTGTTGCAGGACTCAGAGGTCTACTCCTTTTTGGTGAACATTTGGCAAATAATGCTGCTGCTAACTGCATATTTTCCAAGGACATACTGTGTGTTTTCATAGTTGTTCATGCATGTGTGTTTTATAACTGCGGAAAGTAAATTATTAAAATGCAGTGGATGCACCAGTAGGTGCTGCCTGTTGGGTACAGCTGATCTGCTGTTCTGAAAAGTCAGTACATGTGATGACAGCTGTGCCTAGGCAGACGAAAATCTGGATGTAGCAGTTGGAATAAGTATACAGTTTTCTGTATGTATTTTAAGAGTGCAGAGTTCAGTGGTTTAATTTTAATGAAATTTTTCTTACAAAATACATTGTTGCTGTGCTGAGGTTAAATTCCAAATACGGCAATCAATCATGCCTATGTTTTATGGTGCAAGCTACCATGCAAGCAGTTGAAAGAAACTGGTTCCCAGTGTTTGCTGTGTTAGGTAAAACCAGTACTCCTTGTAAATAGTTTGTTAGTTGAAGTAAATAAGTAAATAATGTTCCATAGAAAAATCGTATGGCTTCACCACACAGGAAACCAGGTTGTCAGTCCGTATTAGCTCAGAGATCAAAAAACTACAGCAAGTAGCAAAACTTGGAAACCACTAATTAAATGAGAATAACAGGATACATTAATGCACTTCTTGCCACATGAGTTGATTATTTTGTACATTTTTGGCAACTAAAGAAAAATGATATTTCTTCCAGATTTAAGGTAATAGGATCCTAGAAGAAATAAGCATTCATCATCAAGCCTGTGGGAACAGACCTCAACTTTAAACCCACAGTGTATTAAAGGACTATTCTTTCTCTTTCTACAGTAACTAATTATTTAAAATTTTTTAAATTCCATCTACATCAGTTTACATGACCCTTTTTTGTATTCAGCCTCTTACTGGATTGTACATCTAATTCTTGTCAAATACATAAGTGAGCTATTTATTGCTTCAGCATTAGATATTATTCATTAGGTGAGGAACAAATATGACCATCTTGTTTTAATAGGTTTTGAAAATTTGTTCACTTTGCACTCTAGTCCTTTCATTGGATTTATTTTTTTAATCAACTGTGCTTCTTGGCTATAAAAGCTGTCTTTTTGGTGTATTCTTTTGTGCATGCAAATGATACAGAACATGTTCATGTAGTACAGCTTCATACAAATTGCCTTAAAATACTTACACACACAAAATATAGGTGGTTTATGCCAAAGTCCTCTTCCCCCAGTAGTTTCTTGGGGAGACTGCGTGTGTGAAATAACTGCAGTCCTTGATACTTCGTAATTTCTACGGAAGAAACTATCCAGGCAAACTAAACAGTGCTATGCCCCACTGAAAGATAAAGTGAGAACTAGGGGGTCCTGGGGGATTGCTCATTTCTGGCAGTCCCTCCGTGGCAGTGTTTGGATGCCATGGGGAGCATAGCACTGGATCTAGGGTTGTGCATAAAAAGCAGCAAACAAAACTGTGCCAGAACACTCTCTCCAGCTTTTCTCCCCTCTGTCTGCAGCGGCAACAATTGTATCCATTAGCAAGGTCAATGGTTTGGAGAAACCTGGAAAATAGCAGCTACCAGAAACCCACTATAATAACATCTCCAGCAGGTGATAGATTAGTTGGAACAAATTGGAACCATTGCACTTCAACAATCCTGGTTTCTTTCAAGCTGTTTTAAAAATGTCGTCATTTTAATACACAATATCAGCCCTGCGGAACAGTCCACAGCAGGTTAATTTGAATCATATGATGTATCACTGCCCTCAGCTGACATGAGCTCCGTTCCATGTGTGAAGCCATAATAAATCCATTCCCAACCGAGGCAAATTCCCTGTGAGAAGGTGAACTAATCCAGGCCTCACACTGGCATGTTAGCCCTCCGTAATTGAAAGCAGGGCCACCTGTTCCCAGCACAGTTAGCCTATAGAGAGAAAATTAGCATTAGATCAGATACTTAATATATTGAAAAATCATTCATACTACTTGCAAGTTCAGCTGTGGGCTGCTTAGCATGACATCATATATAAATCTAGGAATGTGCCCACTTGATCCCAGTTTAACAGTTTTGTTAACCATGGTGTTTGTTAACTTTGAAATGAGAATTTTTTGATTTAATGAGAGCTGACACGTGAGAAGGGGAACTGGCCAGGGTGCAGACTTTTCTAATTAACTCTGGGTCATTTGCAAAACTTTTGAGCTTTCTAGTAGGTTTTTTTTCCCCTTTGCTCTTTTACAAACAAGTTTTTAAAGCGCTGACACTGTAGCCATAAAATGATATTTATTTGATTAAGAGGGCAAAGAGAAATATTCCAAACAGGTGTACCAGCCTGTAGGTATTGCTTTGGTTTTGACATATCTATTGTCTGTAGTATCAGTGTACTAATGTACCTTTCTGAAAGCAGTGTCTGCAACAGTTACTTAAAATTTAGTTTCTTAGATGCCTAACTACTAGAAATGAAATCTGCATACCAAAGCCACATGGGTAAGTTGGAAAATATTTTATTGGCATATTTTCAGTGTATTGGCATTCTTTTAAAACTTATTTCAAGCATTTGCTCAGTTTTCTGAAATCCTCTCTTTTTCCT
>WYDI02028506.1:0-22980 GCA_009867235.2 Psittacus erithacus
TCCCCATCCCTCTGGGAGTGGGGAGGGGGGGAGGACAGTTTGGGGGGCGGGGGGAACGAGCAGGCTACATGGTTTTCTAATTTACGACTAAGCTTAAACCACGACAATAAGCCTTAATGTGAATTTATGTAGCCTGTGTGAAAGCATCTTAATCAAAGATTACCTGAATTATATCTCTAGACATTAACAAAAAATGGCATGTGCCAAAGACCAGAGAGCATGTTACAGACCAGTGCTAATCTTGATTTTGTTTAGGATCAAACAATTTCTCCATGCAAACAAACCATGCACTACACTTACAGGAGCCGAGGTTGATGTAAAGAGACTCAGGATGAAGAGAAGGAATAAAGGTATGTTTTATTCAGAATAGAATGATGCTGTTGGAAAATCACAGTCAGAGTAACAGACATAGTGTGAAGACTTCACAGAAAAGAAGTAGCTTTTGCCTGGAATATTCTATTTAAAGCATACTGTCGATACCTAGTAATACACAGAGTTTTACAACAACGCTAAAGCATTGTGATATTTTTCAGAGTTTGGTTTCATCCTTAAGTTTTTATGCTACACTACTGAAAGCAGTAATTTAACTATGGGATAGAAGACATTTTTTTGTCAAATTGTCACTGTCATTTCAAGTGTCATTTTGAAACTTTCAGCAGATAAACTCTTTCTGGGAACAGTCAGAATTAGAGAAAAAGCGAGACTGGGAATGATTATCATAGACTCACAGAACAGTTTGGGTTGGAAGGGACCTTTGAAGATCATCTAGTCTGACCCCCCCTGCAATGAGTACAGACACTTTCAATTAGATCAGGTTACTCAGAGCCCTGTTCAGCCTTGCCTTGGATATGTCCAGGGATGGGGCATCTACAACCTCTCTGGGCAACTTCTTCCACTGTTTCACCACCCTCATCATAAAAAAATATTTTCCTTGCATCTAATCTAGATCTGCCCTCTTTTAGTTTTGAACCATTACCCTTTGTCCTGTCACAACAGGTACTGCTAAAAGTTTTGTCCCCATCTTTCTTATAAGCCCCCTTTAAGTATTGAAAGGACACAATAAGATCTCCCCAAATCCTTCTCTTCTCCAATCAGAGCAACCCCAAATTTCTCAGTTTTTCTTCACTGACCTCCATCTCTGATCATTTCTGTAGCCCTCCTCTGGACTCTCTTCAACAGGTCCATGTCTTTCCTGTGCTGAGGGCTCCAGAGATGGACATGGTACTTTGGGTAGGGTCTCACCAGAACAGAGTAGAGGGGCAGAATCACCCCCTTGATCTGCTGGCCACATTTCTTTGGATGCTACCCAAGATATGGTTGGCTTTCTGAGCTGTGAGTGCACCTTGTCAGTTCATGTCCAGTACTCCTAAGTCAATCTCTGTAGGGCTGCTCTCAATCTCTTAATCCCCCAGTCTGTTGCCCCAACCCAGGTGCAGAACCTTGCACTTGGCCTTGCTGTACCTCATGAGGTTCACATAGACCCTCTTATCAAGCTTGTCCAGGTCCCTCTGGAATGTCAGTTCAGCACCACCCAGCTTGGTGTCTTCTGAAAACTTACTGAGGGTGCATTTGATTCCACTGTCTATGTTATTGATGAAGACATTATAGTGGTCCCAATACAGACCCCTAATGGACACTGCACTGCTTGTCACTGATCTACATGTGGATGTTAAGCCAACTTCTGGATGCTACCACCCAACTAACCTCTGGATGCTACCACCCAACCAATTCCTCATTCACTGAACAGTCCATCCATCAACTCCAGCTCCCTCCAATTTAGAGAAAAGGATGTTGTGGGGGACTGCATCAGAGGCCTTACAGAAGTCCAGATAAACAACATCCGTTGTTAGTCATACAGTCACTTTATCACAGAAGGCCACTAGGTTGCTCAGGCAGCCCTTAGCATTGGTGAAGCTGTGCTGGCTGTTTCAAATCAAGTCCTTGTCCTCCATGTGCCTTCATATCGCTTCTTGGGGAATTTGTTCAATGATCTTTCCAAGCACAGGAGTGAGTCTGACAGGTTGGTAGGGTCCTCCTTTCTACCCTTTTTAAAAACAGGTGTAATGTTTTTACTTTTTCCTGTCACAGAGACCTTGCTGCCATTATTTTTCAAATATCATGGAGGGTGTCTTGGCAGCTACCTCAACCAATTCCCTCAGGACTGCTGGATACACCTCATTAGGCCCCATAGACTCAGGTATGTTCATGTTCCTTGAATGGTCATGAACCAGATCTTCTCTTATACACTGCCCATGGAAGACACATGACTCAGTTTCATCACAACAGAAATGAAGCTGTAAACTAATAACCTGAAGTTCCTGCTTCAGCATTATACTGTGAAAATTAAACTATTTGGACATTCTTTCTTTCTACATTTGTAAATACAGAGATGTTAGTTAATAAATAAAAGCCAGATGCTCAAGTTTTAATTAATGATCTTTCACCAGTTTTTACTACCCTAAGTTCACAGAGTACTATTTTTCACCTATGGTACATTTAGACTGGCAGTATATAGAAACTGAAATGACTTGAAAGACCCCTACAAAAAAGTGCATGGGGCAGTTTTGTTCTATCCTTCCTCCATATTATCTATACTTTGTCTACATCATTTATAGCTGTCTAAACAGTAAATGGAATTAACAGATAATTCAGATAAGCGTTAACAGTCTACTGATTTTTCCTTCTTCTGGTCTATTTTGATTAGCTTGTCTCATATCTAAACTCTGTAAAGATGAACAGACACTAGCATCTTGTTTTACTCATGGGTAAAAAAGCTAAATGAAACTCAGAATTGTTGGAACTTAATGTCATATTTCATATGCACGGCCTTCACAAAGAAGCCGCAAATGAAATCTTCATAGGAAACTAAACATATACAAGAGCAGGTGGAATACTATTGAAGCTTATCTCTTACGTAGGATGTGGAAGATGTGTAATTATGCTATAATCTCTCCTCACTTTTGGATGTTTCATCAATAAACCTACACATCCTGGTATCTATGCATCTGGAAAGAACCCCAAACAACCCTTCTATAAGAAGACACATTGCCACAGATGGGAGAGCATTCTCTCCACAGTTGAAACAACTCCTACAATCATCCTCTAGCTTGTGAATATAAAAATGGCTGAAGATGAATGTAGCCTCTAAAGAAGCTATTGGAATGAAGACACTCTCTGGCAATTACCAAATCATATGTTTATTTTTTCATTGCATGTTTATGAATAGGAGAAGTGTGAAAGAAACAGCTGTAAAGAAAACAGAAAAAATATGGGAATAATTTAAAACATATTAGCTCACATTTATTAAAGAAAAATCCACTGAAAGATGAAAGCCTATTTTGATCTTGTTCTGTATAAATATTCTGGTAGCAAGGTCTTGTTTTTTACCAGTCTGTTGCTTAAACACTTACATTTGCTACTTGTGTCTTGGCTTTCCAGGCTGACATGCCCCTTTACATATTTCTAGCTTGTGCATATGCATCCTGCCCAAGATTAAGCTGAATTCAGTGGGAACCTTTCAGTGAGTAGTATTTCAAGGATTAGGGGTGCTGTCAACTTTTTGTGACCAGCTCAGAGTGTCTGGCCTGAAGACAAACAGTCGAATATTAACTGAAGAAATTACTTCTTGATTACTGAAATGCAAGAGTACACATTTAGAGGAAAACAAAACAAAAGGCTCTCCTTTCTAGAAAGGGCTGAGAATATAGTGCAGGGGGCTAGACTGCACCATAGCAGTAGATGGGGAGGTAACTGTATTGTTTCAGGAAACTAACTGTGGTTTTGAAAAACACATTGTTTTCTTCACTTACCATTTTCATACTTCTTGCAGAGGTGGGGTTGGAAGGGATACTACCACTAGCTTAATATTCCTGCAGGATAAGTCAGATGACATCCCAAGCCCTTTCTACCTGAATGCTTAAATAATGACATTCCTTTTGTCCTTTTGACAGATGAGAGCTCTTCTCTATGTCACCCATCCACTGCAGAGAACACCTTCATTCCTCCCAAAGCTCCCTCCACTCTGTTTATCACAAATCTCCAAGCTTCAGCTTTCCTTCTGCTTATAACTATTCCAAAGCTACCATTTCCTTTCTCTTCAAGTCTTCACACACCTATTCCTTTTCCCCCATCCCAATGTACCCTAATACAGACCCTCTGTAACAGCCAAAGCTGCTGAGCTCTCCCTGTTCTGTCTCAGCCCGAGACACAACACATCCAGCAGCAAGCACCCACTTTCCTCTAGGCACCACAACTGGTACACCCCACTCTTCTCCCAGACTTGAACACTGGACAATTGTTCTGAAAGGCACTGCAGAAACTTCAGAGGCAGCTGGAACAACCTTCTCAGGTGATATTTTGCAGGTGGAAAGAATGACACACACAGGAAAAAAAGAGGGTGTTTTCTGGCCTGCCAGCTTTCCTTTATAATCAGTTAATTGAAGTGTGACAGATCCCACTTCGCAGCAGTCACCCATTCCCTTTTGCCTCATTCCAGATGTATCTGTTAGCAGCCTTCCTCCTTCCACCTTCCTGCCACTGTTTGGCTAATTATGAGGAAAAAAAAAAAAAAGAAAGAAAGAAAAAAAAGAAAGGCAGATAGACATTCACTGTTTCTATTCCTTTCTTAACTCCTTGTAGAAAGCCATGCAAGAAGACCACTGATAATCTACTGTCTTCTAGGATACATATACGAAACCACATTTTGGCTTGGTGCACTTAGTTTTGGAGTGTATCGCAATGGGTTTGCAACAATACATTTTAATTAACCATCTTTCAGAGTTTCAGCTAGAATTAATACCACATAGCCACATTTGGAATTGTTTTTTTAATCAAGTGTGTAAAAATACCATCTTTTTCCCCACTCAGTCAGTCTTTGAAATTGGCAATAAAGCTGGCTGAATTTTTGCCAAGGTGATTCATTCTATCCAGACCTCTAATTGTATTTGGACAATTAAGGAGAGACATGGTAGCAGTTCGACAAGTCAAGAGGATTTTGAAAATAAAATTTTTCCAATATAATGGAAAGCATTAGCTACTACGTAAAATGATACAAATGGAAAGATAATGTTTGTTGAAGAAAAATTAAAATAAAACCTGACATTTCTGCAATTATGCAAGGTTATTTGCTGCATGCAAAAATTACAGAGGCTGGAATGAAAGAGGAAAGTGAATACAGTCTCACAAAAAAAATAGGCCTACATAACTAGTAAGTAAAGTCTGCTACCACATGACAACAGAGACCATACCTTCAGCCCAGTAGATACAGAGACCACTCTGGTCTTTAAGTTCAGATATTTCCCATTATGCCATTTTCCTCAGTTTCATTACATAGTGCACTAAGTTACACTTAAGGGTGGTGAAGGAGCATTGATAACAAGCATTTGATTGGTTTAAGTCAACATAGCAGTTAATTCTGATTTAAACTATATTTATGTTTATGTTTTATTTGCTATGTATTCTACTGACAAAACATTTATGTTGTGAAAACACCATGAGTTTTTACTCACCAGTTTTTATCTCTGTTAAGAGTTAATATGCATTCCCTTTTACAAGAAATCAGAGAAGAGTTCTGTACAGACCAAGATGTTCATTCTTTAGGAAAGAAAAGTACTACTGAAAATCAGCAGATATTTAGATTTATAGAGGAAAGACTATTTTCTCCTCTGCTATAATTTAACTTTTTAAAGAATGAAACACAAATAATGACCTCTTATTTTTCTTTCAAGCACTTCATAAACAGAAAATCAGTCTCTATATTGTACACCAAACAAGCAATGCTAAAATAACAGTTCACTTCTTTAACTTTATTGGTACAGCATCGCAAATCAAGTGTAACATTGTTAAAATGACATGAGGAAACTTTTTTATGTTTGTTTTTCCAATGCTGTGAGTAGTGATTCTCCATATTATGCACAAACTGTTCATTTTCACCAGAAGACAGTTGAAAGCAAATATAATCATTTTCTGAGTCATTTTTAAAATAACTGTGAGACTGATTTTCCATTGTCCTGAAGAGTGTAGAGTCATTTAGATGGTGCAGAATGGTCCCAGTTCAGCAATTTACTTAAAGTACATGACTGACTAAGTGCATGAATAGTTCCATTGATTTCAAAGGGAGCACTTACATCCCGAACAAGAGGCACACTCAAGAAAGGCAGACTGAATCAGAGCTGGAGTAGGAGTCAGACTCTCTCCAGCCTGGATGCTAGCACTTCATACCACACACCCATCTAAACGTGTCTGCAAAGCACAGGACCATTTCCAACTGTTTCAAACCACATACCTAGATTGAGTTAAAGGATGACCAGTCTGCTAGTTATAATAACTTGGCCTACAACAAGCTGCCAGACAGCTGCAGTGTCTTTATTTAACAAATAAACACCATTATTTTAACTGGTGTGGCAAGAGGCATGCTATCTTATCTCTAATTGTGTGAAACATCTCAATATACAACATTGTACAAACCCAGTGAATCAGCTAAATAAATAATGGACTGAAAGAAAAATTACAATAGGTTAAATGTCATTTGTAATACAATTAGTAAAATGTAGAAACTGATCTAAGACGGCAAATCAGGTTCTGTCTTTGGAACACTGTTTCCATGTTCACTGCAGGATTATTCTGTTTCTACAACTAAGGTCCCTGGTGATGCTACAGCTAAACACCATTGTGTACCTTAGCCTGGCTTATATATTGGATTGTTTTGTGTTACAGATTTATATGTCATTGGTTGTGTTCACTAAATTTAGATTTTACCAACTTTTAAAAGACACATAAAAAGCAAGATAAATAAGAGGTTGGTAGGTAAAGTAGATAGATTGAAAGATATTCTAATAAAACTGAATTTCTATCAAGCAATATTAACATCTTTTTACAATTTGATTTGATTCCTAGGTTGGTTATATTTCTTTTGGTTTTTTTTTATAGGTACATAATTTCATTTTATATGAAGCAGTATATAAATAGAAACAGTTATTAGTTTTCTAAGTTTTGAAATTATTATTTATCTTTTTTTCCTGTGACCTTTACTGTTTATTCTTGTAAACAGGTCATGCTTTTGGATTCTGTGTACACAAGTAATGTCTTGGAAACTGTTAGGTTTACATCTCCAGATCATGAAATTTCACTAGTGTACACAGCTCTAACAAATAGATTTGACATTCTCAGATTTAATAACATTGCTCTTCAGGATCCCACCTACTTTTCATCTCTTGTTCCACCATGCAAAGATATTTCACGTTTTGCTGCCTTGATGTCATGACCTCATCCCCACAGGGCAGAGGAGAACCACAGGGTGGCTGTGGACGGTCTAGGGAAGGATCTCTGCCTCCATCTATTGGTGAACTGTGGAAGAGAGCGAGAAGGCCTCACCTTTTCTCTGTCTACTTCCCCATTATCAGTAGGGGTTTTCTGTGCAGAAGTCCTCTAGGCCCATATCTACCTTTCTGTCTGCACCTGTGTTAGAAAAATAAAATGACCATACAGTGAGACCTGATGAGTTAACTAGTAGTAGTCTCCAGCTGCCATGTACTAGACCTATTAACCTTACTGCCAGGCAGGCAATATCAATCCTAGAACATATCTCATGACAGAAACAAGTCACCAGAGTTTTTGTTTGACACCAGGCAGTGTTCCTGGACCCAACAGCACAGCTAAAGGCAACAGTATATACCAAATTGTCACACAAAGAAAACAGCGCTGCTTACCTCTGAAAACAGTCTGCCATGAGATAAGCACAAAGCAATGCTCTACATAAACCTACTCCAAGATATTCCAATCAGAATAACAAAAGAAATGTAATATTCTTAAATTTGTAAGTGGGAGCACAAGTTAGTGTGTTGAATTCAAGAACTGCTAGGCATTTAAGCCTCACTGTTCTTGTTCAGTCCTTACAACAACATGGTATTGGCACGTGTGAGATCAAAAGTATTTATTCCCTTGTAAAAGGCAGTCATTCCATTCCATGTTACCTTTTCCCATATTGACTATTTCCCCTCCATCTGTTATTCTCTTAACACTGTCTAACTTCTTAATATTTCTCTAGTAATTTTCTTAAGTATCTTCTGTTCTCCATGTCTCTTTTCTATATTCAGCTTCATTTAATCAATTCCAATTATTATTTTCCCATCTCATTCAATCTTGTGACCCCTTGACTATCACCTTCTTTTCTCCCCTAAACCCACTGGAGGTATCTTACTTTCTTCTTATCATTAGTTATCTGCTACTTCAAGTGTCCTTTCATCCCTTCTCCTTTGAACCCCTCCCAATATACCTTCACTTGTTGTGCTGCCATGTTTCCTTCAAGAGGTCACCCACAAGAACAGTAGCAGTCTTTCTTTTGCCAGCAAAAGGACTCCCTCAAAAATCTTCATGTGGTACATGAATCTGTATTCAAGTTACTACTACACACTAAATTAGGCAGAACATTTCTACCATCTGTTCAGAGTAGCTGTAAAGAGCTGTGCAGACATCGGTTTCATTGCACAACAACAAATTTTATTGGTCTTAGTAACCCCAGAGACTATACTACACAGTGAGCACCATCTACTGGCATCCAGTTATTTATTCATATATGTAGATACCAAGCATTTCTTATTCCTGAACGTAACAAAATTAATCTTTAAAGAATTATATATTTTTTAGCAGATCTACCATTAGGTGTCTGTTCATATCACTGCATGGCAACAGCTACATTTTTGGCCTGGAAGGGAAGAAATTACTAAATGCTTAAAATACATTCTTTTAAATTAGTATAAACACACACAAATTTTGTATATAAATACACAAGCACACACATATGCTAATTGTAATCTTGTCTTTAAATCATTTGCTCTTTACTTTTATCCTAGGAAAACCTACAAAAAGAAAAAATCTTAATCTCACTGTAATAACTTCAGATAATACAACATGAATATATTTCGATATGCTGAAAGTCTCTTATCTACAAAAAGGCAGAGAGATTTTAAACTATGAATTTAATTTTGACCAGTATTTGGTACATACACATTACAGGAAGATGTAGCTGGACAGGAGTTTTCTAATGATGAATGATTTTCCAAGAAATGCATTTTCCACAAGCTCAGGATGTTCTAAAGGAAGATTCAATTTTCTTCTAAGCCTTTTACTTTCTGTGAGCAAAAACCACAAAGAATGTATTGTCTTTCATTGTTTTTCTGATCCAAATTATTATTTCATGCCATTCAATTAGCATGGTTCAACATCAAACTGATTTAACCAGTAATATTTCACTACACTGTTGAAGTGGTAGTTTCTATACGATTATATTTAGGGTCTGTTTATACTCTGTAGCTATTGTTGTTGCACTCTGCAGGCAGTTTGTTTTAAAGGAACCATTTTTATTTCAGCAGTGGGAATATACAAGACTTTTAGTCAAATTAACTATGCAACACGTACAAAAGCTCTTGTTTAGAACCTATGCTTTCTCGAAAAGATAGTTTGCACAGAATGAGGACTTACTTTCAACTTCTTGCATAAGGACAACTGTCAGGTCTATGTCCGTACAACACTAGAAATGTGCCTGGGAACCTTGCCTGGGTACAAGTAGCAGGAAATAGCTGGGACCTATGGTACTAAATCCTTTTAGTCTCCACCACAGAGACTGATGAGCATTGGGAATGGTCCTTAGGATGGTGTAAACCCCAAGATGTGCCAAGAAAATATTGGCATTAGCTAATTTACATTTAGGGCACACAGGAGTAGTTTAATGGAACAGACAATCACATTCCAGTACCTCACTGACTGATTAATCTACTAGCCTAGACACAGCCTTAGAGGATTAAAAAATGAACCTAATTTCAGATATAGACTGATCAAGATGTACTTTCCAAAGCTGTATATTATGCCATGGGAAACTTGGAACTTCACATAAAGTACACTGATTGTCTCATTTGAGGCATTTAATAGGATATCTAGAGGGATGTTATTCAGTGATAAGGAAAAATTACATCATTGTGCTTAACATCATTGATATGTGTCTGCCAATCAAACTAATTCAGAGCAGTGATTCTGGACTGCATAAATATTTACCATAGAAGTAATACATTCATAGGTATTCTCCTGATATTTGCCACCAGCTAAACTGTGAGCTTCAAGTTACTTCAGAATATTGTTGAACGTCAAGAGGTAATACAACATATCAAACAAATTGTGTTAAAATTCTGGTAGTAAAGAGCTGGCTTAACTAAATACTTTTAACCATTTTTTAGTAGATCATAGCACCAAAATATCCATAATCTTAAGTCTGATAAAAGAATCCTATATATTTTAACAGAATATCTGATCCTTAACAATAAAGGCCATAGTTTGGAAGTAAAATCCATGCTGCACAGTGGCATCATAACCACTGTCCTGCTTTCAACATTCGTTTCTGGAAGGAGGGAGTATTTAAAGAGCAAAGATTGAGTTTAACACTGAATGTCAGCTATCTTCTGAACCCCAAAAGTTTTCTGTGAGACAACCTTACAAGGACATTTGGACTAGCCCTACAGGTTGTGGTTACAGCTGCAGTCTTACAGCTATTATTCCTATGTAAATTGAGATAATGAGTTACCTCCTCTCCTGGCATACTATTCTCACTGACTTCTCCTCAACATAAAATATTCCTTTAAGCAAAATATTTTGTTGGTCTAAAAAGCTATTCAATTATACTGCATTATACTGGATAAATGGAACTGCATTATCAAAAAACTACCCAGATTTAATGGTAGATTTCTGTACAGTTGTACTACTCATGCCAAATGTAATTAAGACCTTCCATTTTCAATTTCAAGTTTACAAAAGGAAAACACAAATGAAGGTATTTATTTTATATTATATTATACCCTTCTCAATTGGCTAGTGAGAATAGACCTTCCTCAGAATGATAGCTCTTCTGAAGTTTCCCTTTCCATGCTTTCATGCAAGATTCTATGTGTGCTTTTAAATTGATTTGTGTATGCACCTCGAATCTCTGGAAAGGCACATTTTAAAAACTGCAATAGAAAATACATCAATATTTAAACACATTAGATACTCTTGAACTTTTACCTTGGGCAATTTTCTTCAATTTGCATAAAAATGTATTTCTTTAAAGGCTGAGAAGAAACTGGAACATGAAGATACACACTCTAAAAACAGGCATGATAATGTTTACTTTAAGGAGTATTTCAGCTAAATAAAAAGATTAGAAAGAACTAAGTGGAATATTAAGGGCAGGTGCCACAGCAAGTGTAATACCTACAAGAAGCAGAAAGCAAGAAGAAATATTTTAATGAAAGTTTAACCTTCTAAATTCCCTCAAAATATTAGTGTAGCATTTAAATCTCTTAATTTGAAAACTGCATGTCACTCCCTTCTTTCAAAGTATGAGTGAAAAAACAGAGTTTCTGTGACACAAAAAATTCAAATCAAATGAGAAGCCCTCCATCTGTACTCCAGGGGCAGTACTGCCTTAACTAAAAAGTTATCTTGATCCTCAGGCATCTTGTTGAAGATAGAGATGCCTAAGCATCAAGAGGCTAAATTCTTCTTGGAACGCTACTGCTTGCTAAAATGATGCAGGCTACTCCTGTCACTTCTTTGCTCTTTAATCTACACATTGCTATATCCATTTAAACTGAAGTGTTTCTGGAGACTTCTGCGGATTATCACCGTATAAACAATTTAGTGGGAGTTTCAGACATGAACATAAAAAAGAAAAACTGTTATTTATAAGAAATGACTGCAAAATTCAGTATTTCTTGAAAAAATAACTGTATCTTAGATAAAAAAAATCCTCATGTATCTGCACAAAGCAAATATATTCCTAGCACAAGGCATATATTGTTAAAAAGGAGCACCTGACTACTTTTTGTAATACTGCCTTTATAACTGCAATCATTCCAAATGTCCCCAAATTGTTAGTGCCAACAGAATTGGCAAAATAGTTGTTCTTCCTTTTGAAGTTAGATATGACCACAACACACACTTTCCACTACCTCAAGGCTGATTACACAGATTCTGATTTTTATTTTCAATAAACTAAAGATAGGTGCTGATTTTCTTGTACACATTAGAAGGCAACAGAAGACAGTAACATGTGAGAAAAATTTATTTCACTCTTGATGCATGCGCGCTTGACATGTGGCTGGAAAAAAATTAACACAGGAATCACAACAGTTACATTACACCAACTTGTTAATGCTATGTTAAGCTACTCTTAAGCTATGCTTAAATCAAAATCACAGTACTTGGCATCTCTACAAGGTGACAAAAACTGGTAGCTGTTTAGAATAAAAAATTTAATGACAGATACATGGAAACTGCAGGTCAGGATGTAGTAAGAAGACGTACAATGCATGAGTGCCCCTTAGCTTGTCAGGACAGTGCCAACAGAAATTAACCCGCTACTAGGAATCATCTTGTGGCTTTAAATTGGCCATAGCATTTTATCAGTGGTATCTTGGTATTGCGCTGTTGGGAGTGCAGTGTGCTTAGGTAAAATCTTCTAAATTGCAAAAATGTAAACCAGCTGGAGAAAAGAGATCTTCCTTTCCATTCTAAAAGTATTACTTAAAATACAATTACTCTCAGGCTTGCAAATCAGCTAGAGGGCATCCCAGATTACTACATGGGAAATCAAGGTCTGTCCTCCACAATAAAAGTGAGTACATTAGTCTAATGATTGCCCTAAAACCAGATTTATTTTTTTTTTTTTATTTGGTTTAGTGACTAGTCTAATTTTGCATAACATGAAGTTCAAATTTATGTCTTTGATTTACAGGACTGTTATCTATTCACAGAAGCCGGATACGGAACAAGATTATTACCTCGTCTGGTCAATTTGTTTGCAGACACAGGACAGTTCCCCACAGATTTTCTAAGATCCAAATCAAAGTGCTTTCATTATAGTCATAGAAATTATCTCTTAGCATTAAGAATTTTCCCTAATACTCATCCTTTCCTTGTTTTCATCTCTCTCCATTTTGTAACAAACTCTGTACCTAACAATTCTCTTTGCTTCAGGGTTTGAAAGCTACTTAGCATAACATGGCTGTTCTCAGCCAAATGTTGCTAATACTCTGTAACCAAATTTCTCTGCTATAGATATTCTGGCCTGAAATTTGTCATAGTTGCAAGCAGATTTTAAGGTAATTTAAGCCCTTAACTCTATTAGAAAACCAGGACAGCTAGTGGCCTAATCAACTTCAATGACTTCTGCCTTAGATTTTAAGAGAGGCAACTCTTTTTAAAGGGCAAACATTGCATTTGAAAGGTTTTTACCGAAGCCTATCACATTCCAGATTTTGAGCAAACACTAATATCCAACTGTCAGGTAACGTTTTCTTAATGAAACCTTACATGTAAAGGTTAAGTGAGAAGAAAGCCACTGCTATGTGCCAAAGTAAGGAGGCAAGCCCCTCCACCCCCCCGTATGCATTTGTCATTTGTGGATTTACATGAGTTGGAATGGAAGAGAGCTGAATTCATGTTCTGGATATGTTTGATGAACAGCTCCCCACTATAAGTGTAGTTACTGCTAAATAGAATAAACATCAAGTTGAACTGTCTTTGTTACCACATTAATGTACAAGGCTTTAAAAAAATACAAGATTTTAGACAAAATTTGAAAAAGAATTAGAAAACAAGGCTCACTTGAGAGATGTAGAGGTGTAGGACTTCACCACTGGTGATGGGAACCAGAATTTAAAATTCCTGACAAATATGCAGGAAGTTCATAAGTAAATGGATAAAGCCTGAAGAAATGAAAGCATGTGCAGTCCCTCCATGTACTAAGCAAGACAGAAGAGATGGAACAAATATTTATATGACTTATCTATCTTTTTGATGGAAACTAATTTGCTTACTGTAAACTAGATGATTGAATAGAGCAACCTAGGGAAATGTCCTTAAGAAACCTCATATGTAAAGTACATAGCACTAACCAGCAATTAATAATATGAACCATAAGGAATCAAATTTAGAAATGATAACGTACTGTTCAAAGAAAGCAAGTGCAACATCAGTATGAGGAAAAAAATATAAATCACAGCTGAACATGCAACAGTTTGGTTCAGAAAGCATTCTAGTTATGTTCTCCTTCCACCACTGATAAAGAAGACCATCCCTCCCCCATATTCCTCTCTATGTATCTAAGATGCCAGTTTCTTGACACCTGCAAGAATGTTTTAACCCTTTATATTCACCATCTCAATGGCTTTCATATTTCAGCTCCACTGGGAATAGGTACAGCTGCAGAGCTACATCAGAGCAGCAGGCAATGGGTGTGAATAAGGAAAATAAAGCCTCCTCCCCTGCCTCCAGCTTTTTTCTCATCACTTCCTTGATGTGAACTCCAGTTGTAGGCATCATGCCTGGTCTATGACTGTGGCAAAGAGCCTGAGCTCCAGCCTCATTGCCTCCAACAGGTTTGTGCTTCATAACAAACTACAAAGCTTGTCCACATCCATGTGCACGATTTTAGCACAAGGAATCTTGCTGATGGCTTGACTGCTAGGCTGTGGCATATTTACTGACGACTGACTGGACCTCCCCCAAAAGACTGAAAGGTTTCTAAAACACAAAATCCCCAAAGTTTATTTGAATAAAAAAGTCTAAACTTTTAAATAGAGAAAACTCTAAAGCATATGGGGAAACAGGAGGGTTGACAAGCACTCCACACTGCAGCCTTGGAGGGGAGGCCTTGCTTCCAGCCAACTCAGCAATCTGTTTTTTGAGTTGCAGCCATTTGAGATAGCTCCTACCATCTCCAATGTTGCTGGCTCTTGGTTCCCAGCCTGTAGCAGTTTCTCAAAATGCATGAGTTGCAGGCTTCCAACTGCAAACTGAAATTCTCCTTTAGCCTCACTCTCTAATCTTTTAAGTCTTTTCAATCTTGAGCAAGCTCAGTAGCTCCCAAGAAGAAACAGCAACTTCCCACCACCTTACCAGACTTTCTTATAGAAACAGGAGCTAACAAAATATCAAAGAGATAATGGGACAGTAAACCATGCTTAGCATGACCCCATGAAGTATATACATCTGCATACCACCTATTTGTAATTTAACTGCTCAGTTTGAGCAGTAGCTATTCTCAGTAGATCCACACAATTCTTTATTACTGCATTTCCTTCTTATCATGTGTCAAAATGGGATGGACCTTCTTTATTATTTCTGCTTCCAGCGTCTAGTGCATCACATTAAGTGCCATTCTTTTCCTGCACTACAGCACTGCCAAAAATTTTAGCATCCACAACTGCTGTAATTCCATTTCACAGACTAAAAGCCTATTCTGAGACATGAATAGTAACTTTTGATCCCTCAGGACAAATTCTCCAGTCTTTTACCCCAACTGTGATACCTTCTTGTTTATGAGTTCCCAAGTGTCTGGCAAGAGATACCTTCACAAGCATCTTGCCCAGACAATAAAGCCTACATAAATGTCTCTGTCCTGCTCAGACTACATGCAGAAGTGTCAAGTAGCAAGCATCACCTTGCAGACAGCTCAGCTTTAGCTCAGTGACAGAGCACTTGTTTAAGCAGGTGTGAATCTCAGCTGTAAAAGAAAGGTGGTGAGTACTAGCACGTGCTAGGTGAGAGAAACAGACCACACTACTGTGCTCACAGCCCCCACAGAGCAGCTGCTCAACATTGCTGGAATTGAGCATCATGACACCACTTGCACTGGTCTCAAATGGGAGAACCATCTTCCAGCACAAGGTTCCTCCTTCTGCTGGTTCTTAAACAAAGATGGTCTCAGTGGTGGAAATGAGCATAAAGAGCTTGGTATCTCCTAGAAGTGAAACTCTAGTGAGGCATTGTCAGGCCCTGGTCTCAGCTGGCAGTGCTGCTAGCATTCATTAGTTGAAAAACAATTGCTCCAGCAGTGCTCTTCTGTTGTCATACAACAAGCTGTAGTCTCAGCTACAGCTGTACCACTAGCAATCCCCTCCTAGGACTTGAACAGTGTAGCACTAAACTGCAGCCTTAACTAGAGATTGCTTGGCAGCTGAGAGGATGCTGGCCACACCTTCTACTCTGCCTTCAGCAGCATTTTGTCCATTTTGCAAATCAAGCAGACACACTTCTAATCCTATCCTTTGTGTAGGCAAGCTCAGGCTGAGGTAGGTGGCTGCACAAAACCTGGATGCCTCCTGATTCCAGAGGGGTCTACCTCTGTATCACTGGGTAAAGCATAAGCCAGTCACCCAGATCTAACCAGGTCATACCTTTTTCCACTCTTCACCCTGAAACTATGGTTTCTATGTCACTGTATCCACAAGGCATAGCCAGGTAACAGGTATTTCTAATGGTGATTAAAGCTTTTTGTAAGGCACCAGCGTCACTCACCGTTATAAATTCTATTATCTTTCAGTCAGAGATAAGCATCTATGCACCCACTACCCCTTTTGAAAGCATGCAGTTCTACAGTTTTCAAAACTAACCCACAATACAAGCTTAAATTACAGCAATTCATCTAAAAGCACTATGTTTGAGTTTGATGGAGGAACTTGTTTTTCAAACCACATGACTATTTTTACTCACTAAAAAAACTGGCTGAAAGAAGTTAAACTTGTTTATTGCTACCTTACACACTGCAGAAAAATGTAATTCTGTAACCAAACTGGTACAAAGGTTTCTCAATTCCTCTGTGACATTCTGCTCTGGAGGTAAAAGAGAACTGCATACCACATCATTGCCTACTAGCTCTGAAAGATTAATAATGTCTAAGTTTACATCATTGCCTTGAATCCCTGGAATAACTCATTTTTCTTTCACAGAAGATTAGACAATGCCTTTCTCCTCAGTTCCCTACAGCATTTATTTTTCATTTTATCCACAAAAAGAAAAAAATAAATTGAAAGCCACTGTTTCCAGCAAACTCTACTAAACAAAAGTAAGAATTATAAATTTAATTATAAATTAATCGTATGAAAATTTATTAGAATTTCCTGTTTCTCTATGAGCAGAACAAAGTGAAATACATGTATGGCTGCATTAGGAAACAGTGATCTTACAGGCATTTAAGAAATATCTATTTGAAGAATAATGCACAAAACTAACAATATTGTGAAACACTTGCAGCAAATTCCAAATCTGTAGCAGATTACTTCATATACTTTCCTCTATTTTTCCCTTCTTGAAATCTTTTTCATTCTCCCCACCTATCTTATACGCTGTATTTAATTGATTGTGTAGGCAATCAGATGTTAGAGAAATGCAGGACAATTCCTTCTAGAAGAGGCGTACATAACCAGCAAAAGTGAGATTGCTGCTTTGATTGAAATAATCTTGTAGGTGCACAGTTATCTCCTCTGGCAAACAAAGAGCACAAGCAAAGAAAAAGTATTACATGATGTCAGGACACAAATCAGGATTTTTCTGAGAAGTATAGCAACATTTTAAGTCTACTCATGATCCAAGGAAATTCAACGTAAGCCTCCTATTAACTTCAACAGGATAAGAAATAATTCCTTAATTATCAAAATCATATTCAGGTCTAATACTTGAGCTAAACACTCACACAGTTGCCTTCAGCTAAATTAGCTACCAGTAGAATACTGCTAGTATTCATCATGAACTGCATAACTGAATAAACCAAGTGCATTTGTGTATTAAAACCCGAAGCTTACATAATAGTAAAAAAAACCCTAAACAAACCTTGATATAAATAATATCAATTTTTAAGTCACTTATGCAGTATGTGCATTTTTCAAACACTTGCCTTTTTGTTATGGCACTAATTGACAGAACAGTAGTAGATGTGAAATTTATGTAATGTAACTGGAACTATTATGTGGGGGTTTTGTAAGTGGAACTTATAGGGCAAAATTCCTTATGAATTTCATGGTAACTTCTCTGGACAAATCACACTGAGAAATAATTGTGGCAGAATGGAGATATTGAAACATACTGTTCTACCCTGAGAAGCCAGTAAAAAGGTAGAGGCAGTGAGTCAAGCTTATGTGTTAATGATGCATAAGACTACAGAAAAACTAAGCATAATAAATATATAACATATGACTGTATAATTTTGGAAAATGATAATCAAGAATAATGTGCTAATACAATTGTGGAAATCTGCTCCAGAATCTTAGGATCAGACTGAAATAAAATCTGAGAGTGCTTATGTTATCAGAGAGGCTAATATTGTAATTTCTCATGAGATTAAATTCCAAAATTACTAGTAGAATTTGCTCACTAGTTTATCACAGGGCCAAATTCTTGGAAGACTGCAAGAACTGATTGCTCTGAAATGTTCTTCACAATATGTTTAGCATGATTTTGACAAATAATAAATACATTCTAGAAGGACAGGTCAAGGACTTGTCCCTCTAGTTGTCACCTGAGTCCATGAAAAAACAACCCAAACAAATAGAATTAGCCCTGTACCCCAGGCTCTCAATTACATATGACAAAGTCGAAAACCTAGGAAATCAAGTCAGTGAAACAAGCTGGTCAGAGAGAGTAAGGGACCTCAGGAGTCAGGAAGTCAAAGCCAAGAAGTGCTTGCCCTTTTTTTTTTATTTTTTTATTGAAAGATAGGACAAAACTACTTGGTTAGCATGGCTGCTGATGGAGGAGGTGCAAACAACCTATGAACTTCTAACAGCAAACATTAAAAGTAAAAAAATTCCAAACAAAAGTGTCAATCTGAAATTGATTCACAAGATGAATTTCTTAAAGTCTGTGCTAGCAAATAGAATCACTTCCCAGTATCACCAGCAGGTAATAAAAAGCATGTCATTAGACCTGAACTGGCAGAAGCATAGGAAGAACTGTAATCTAGCTTTTGGAGTCTTTAAAAAAGATATGTGTTCATTAGGCATGCATTTGGGGAAGTCTAATATTTTTTGAATCATTCTCCATCTGTATGAAAGCATGGTGTCCAAGTGGCAATTTCACTGGCTCCTGACTGGATTTTTATAGATCCAGCCATTTGGCTTAAACTACACATTAAACTTTCCGCAAGGTGTCAAGCACTACATGTGTATTTTGAGAATATAAGCTATACTCTCCACTCCTATTTCTGATGGTGAACTTTCATCTGTCCAGGGACTCTGGAAGACATAATTTGGTCCACTGTACAGCTGGTTAATATGTGGTCAAAATAATTTTATAACAATATTCTGGAATTTCTACAGATTTCCTTTTGATGTAGTATGTAAAAATATATGTTTTTTGTTTTTTTTTTCCCCACCCTTCTTCCAATATTCACAAATAGTCTATGCTTCTGAGGGAAATAGATGAATATTTGTTTTTAATTTCCCTTTTTCCTCTCATTCTCCTGGGATGCTTATATTTTTTTCCCTTTTTAAAAATTCCAAGGAGTCTCAAACTGCCAGTAGTCTTTAGTTAGTATTCAATTTTTGAACATTCACAAGCTAATATTGTAGGTTTGGGGTTTTGTTTTCAGTTTAACCTGTTTCAACCTTGCAAAAATACACGTTTATTATTTTTACTTTGCTGTGCTATATCCTAGCAAAAAAATACATTGGACTGATAGATGCAATGATGCTGTAGCTATATGACCCTAGGTTTGGCCAGAAGTGAGGCTGAGAGCAAATACATGTAAATGTACACACCACACACTATACATATGTGGATACACATACATAGACAGCTGAGCACACAGATAACGAAGCAAACATTGTCTTATGAAACCCAAAGGAAAAAAGTAGCGCTCCATCACATCTGAGCAGCACAGATGGGTCCATCCTGCTACTCCTTGCCCATCTGTTCAGTACTAAAGTCAACTAGACAAAAATAAACAGATCATATGGGTCACTCCAGTAGCTGGCCTTAGCACTCAAGTCTATCCAGTAGCTTGCCCCAGATACCTTGAAGCATTCCTAGTCACTGGCAGTTGAACATACAAGCACCTAAGGTTTGCAGCCCCATTGCAATAGGTTGTGCTCAGACCTCTTGTCACACACATACACACCCACCCTCCCCCAACAATTATCTCCAGTAGGTTTTCCAAAACTATGACCCTTCACAAAACTGACCTTCAGGTCCCCTAGTCTCTCTGGGAGCTGGTTTGGATTTATGGTCCCTGCAGCAGCTAACCCTCACATCTGTGGTCTCTTCATTTTCTTGCTCATGTTGTGCACACACATAATACACCACCCAGAAAAACAAGACTTGAGCTCTCACTAGCTTTTGGAACTGGGAGATTAAAAGACATAGGAAATATGTTGTATATTGTAACACTGAACAAAAAAAGGTAATAACTTCTTTTGATCTTTCAGCCATGGTAATGTAGCTCAGTATGCAGTCAGCCTTCTTCGTGATGCAGGTGCACTGTTCACTCATATTCAATTCGACCTCAAGTACTTTTCAGCAAGGCTGCTAACTCACGAGTCAGTCCCCGCCTGTACAGTTGTATGGGCCAAGTTATTCTGGCCCAAGGTGTAGAACTTTGCATTTCTCCATCTACAGCTACATGAGATTTCCAGTGCGCTAATCAACCTGCTGTTATGCACAGGTAAGACAAAGATTCATTAAAAAAACAAAAACACAACCAAACCACATATGCACAAACCCCGTCATTTTTCCTCCTCATGAACATTTCAAACCATCAGGCTAAATTTCTCTTGTTTTCTATGTAGAACCTATGCTGCAGTCAGAGTAGCCAATCAGGAAGTGTTGCTATGTAATCAGCTTGCAGTCCCATATCTGGGTCTTCAACATAACAAGCATTCTACATTGATCTATCATTGCATTTCAATGACTATATATCTCACTGACACCGCCTTGATGCCTGTAGCATCTAGTTAATGCCAGGGCACTCTGCTGTGCACTATACCAGATCCTTGAGAGGAATTAACTTCCGTTTTTGTGCCCAAATCTCACTGAAAATCAGCTGTAACCTGACTCTAAATAGAAGGCAGAGTACTTAAATACCTCTGGCAATTTAGTTCTTACTAAGTGGCTTTGGAAAATTTACTGACTGAAGAGAAGCCAAACTGATCAGAATGGACAACAGAAATAAAAAATACTGAACCATACTGAAACTTAATATGACCTTTGTTTCAAAATTGAGGCATATTGGTAGACCTCTTCGGATTAAAGACTTTTCCAGACATACCAGCTTTTGGGCGTTTGACAGGGGTCCAAGTTAAAGAAGTCCAAGTTACTGGAAGCCCTAATAAAAAGACAGTGTGAACCATTACTTACACTAGGGGAAAAAAATAATAAAAATCACTACCCTTCTGCACCTGGGGTACCACATGTTGCCTATTAGAAACAGAGTTCCACTACCATAGATTAAGTTAGTGCTATTTTTATGCCTCTCTTTCTGTTCATATCAAGGATCACCGTAATGGTCTGTGTTTCAGCCAAAGCCTATATATATATATATATCTGGTTATGGACCATGATAGATTTGGTGTCCTATTTGTCATAGTATTCTGATAATTGTTAAAAGAACCTGAAGAACACAAACTAATTTGTAATTTGGAGGACTAAGAATGAACAAACCCAAATAAATTCCACTGACCACAGAACCAGTGGTAGACTTAAATGCTAAAGGGACATTCCTTTTTCCTTTACTGTATGACACTACACCTTCTTGCAACAATATGTATTTCTAAAGTGATCTCTTTGACAGAAAACTGCAAGAACCTAATTTCTATAATAACAGACAATTCCACAGAAAACATAAATTGAACTGGACAAATTTTAAATGCCAGAGAGCTCCTAATGTTAATTAGATTTGTTTTCAAATTGTGACCAACAAGTATAACTCAGAAAAAATAAAAAAATTTGCAGACTTCTGAAGAAGAAATACTGTTTGTATGCTGGCAGCATCCATCAAAGCAAATTCCAAAGCAAAATTCTTCATCTTTTTGTCATGCTGTACAGAAACTTAGCATTTTGTCACACTGAGTTTTAAGAGTCTTCAGTGAAGCTAAGAATGAGTTTTAAGAGTCTTCAGTGAAGCTAAGAACCAGGGTGCATGATTTCACCTTAGCATCAGCCTTATTAAGTCTCATATCTTCCTGTGTTCATTTGGAAATACATTCAAGTATAGGACTCAGAATAAAACAACTTTAGAGTATGATAAATATTTAACCTAAGAATATTATTTTTCCATTACTTTTCTGTCGGCATATGCACTTTTATTCATTCCTTCCACTTCTTTCCCATTTTTACAAGTTGTAGCATCATGATGCTACTTTCTTGAACATGGTTGACTGAATGTTGAAAGCAAAAAGAGGCTTAGAATGACAAATTGAGCCTCATACTTCACGTTTCTCAACTTTAACAGGATCTAATGAATCTCAGCTCTTCCCTTCCTTTCAGGTGTGACCTGGCATACCTCTGAATTTGTATCTTTATTTACATAGCTTTCAAGGTTAGAAAAGCACACTGCTCTCACTGTCTGACTGTGCTTCTGAATGATGCGTATCATACAGTCATGTCCTTTAGTACACCACCAGATCTGTAACATCACTTCTGAACTACAGCTAAATTAGACCAAACTTGCAATTTCTATCTCAGCAATGGCTCATCAGGCGAAATGTCACCTATAAAAAAGGTAAAAAAGCTCCAGTTTTTGCTTATTGTATGTCCAAGCCCTGGGTTATACACTGAAATACTTACAATCATAACTTTTTATTCTGGGGAGCCTTCTTCTGCCAAAATTTCAGTGCTTTATCTTGTCTACAAAGTCAGACACTTTGCATTAGAAAATTTTTTTCTTTTGTCATTTCTGTTAAGTTCTAAGGAACGTTTTTAACCAGAACCTCAACTAAAGCCAGGTAAAATTCATGAACAAATTGTGTACATAACTAATTCAATTCACCAAACAAATATGAAGATATCACATGCTGTCGTGGTTTAAGCTCAGTCGTAAATTAGAAAAGCACGTAACCTGCTCGTCCCCACCCCACAACCTGTCCTCCTCCCCCCCGCCTCCCAACTCCCAGAGGAATGGGGAGGAGAATCGAAAGAATGTAACTCCCATGGGTTGAGATAAGAACAGTCCAGTAACTAAGG